>CM035415.1:70944467-71014467 GCA_020310875.1 Ceratopteris richardii
AGGTGGTTATTGCTATTCCAGGAATTTGAGTTTTCTATAGTCCATAGACCAGGTAAAGAAAATGTCATGGCGGACCACTTATCCCAGATTAACATAAGGGATCAAGCAATTGGGGTAAATGATGATTTTCCAGATGCCGATTTGTTTATTGTACAAGCTCAGGGTTGGTATGAGAACATCAAGCAGTTTATTATGATTGGAATATACCTAGAGAAGGCAAGCTCAGTGCAAAAGAAGAGACTACTCATCAACACTAGGCCATTTACAATCATTCAAGGTAAACTATACAGGCATGGGAAAGATGTCTATTTGAGGACGTGCATAGAAAAGGAGGAGACATGGGATATCCTAACAAGGGCACATGAAGGTCCAGGTGGTGGGCACGTTCTAGGTCATATCATGGGCCAAAGAATTCTAGATGCAGGATTATGGTGGCCCACCCTTTTCAGGGAATCAAATGATAGGGCTAAGATATGTGACATCTACCAAAGATGCGGCCCTAAACCCACCAAGCAGAGAAATAACCCCCTAACAGTAGCTGCAAATTGTCAACCATTTGAGAAATGGGGATTGGAATTTGAAGGACCTATATATCCTCCCTCTTTCCCACATGGATATAAATATTTACTAATTGCAACAGATTATGCTACAAAGTGGGCTAAAGCAATTGCTTCAATTGATTGCATAGCTCAAACAATGGCTGATTTTTTATTCAGCAATATTTTTTGCAAATTTGGGTGTCCTTTGGAGATTTGCAGAGATCAAGGAACACACTTTTTGAATAAGATTTTACACGAAATCTTTAACAAGTATAAGATTATTCATAGGACTTCATGTTCTTATTATCCCAGGGCAAATGGCCAAGCTGAGTCCATAAATAAGGTATTGGTTACCATGCTTCAGAAGGCATGTATGCTACAACCTGCCACTTGGGATAAAGCTTATCTTGGTACATTGTGGGCATACATATTAGCCTATAAAGAAACATGATTTTCTCCATTTCAACTAGTTTATGGAATTACCCCTATAGAACCATTTGAGTTTATACATGGCTCGATCAGAATTGAAGGGATTCAGACAAAAAGCAGCTCAAAAATCTCAAATAGACTCACAACATTGCACAAACTGGAAGAATCCCGGATTCTAGCCTCCAAACAATCAGAACAGATTCAGTTCAAGAGAAAGGAAACTCATGACAAAAACTTGTGGCCTAAAACTTTGAAGCCAGGTGACTTAGTTCTTTTACACAGACCATAGATGTCTACTCAAGCTAAAGGGAAATGGATCCCATATTGGGAAGGACCTTTTCGCATTAAAAAGATGTTGAATTGGGGTGCTGTGGAATTAGAGACGCTCAAGGGATAGGCCCTGTCAGTGGTCAATATCTCAAGGCTCAAGACCTATCATCAACACCAATAAAGATAAGGAATCACCTGGTTCCCCAGGTCGAATATGCAATTTGCTTTTACATAACATTAGTCTAATATGTATTTTGTTCCCATCAGCTGTTGTTCTAAAATTGACTAAGCATAATCTTCTTTTTTCTTTTGTTTCAGTAAATGTTCTTTTTGCCTTATAAATAATTTCCCACGCATTATTTTTGCATTGTTTTTTTTTTCATGGCTCTCTAGTTCTAGATGCGACTTTGGATTTTGACCTTTCCTTTACTTCACTCTGTTGTGGATGAAAATTAAGCTTTGCAAGCCCTCTCTTTTCCACATACTTTATCGACTAAACCAACCCTTTACTATTGATTCACAATCACCTCACTTTAGGTTGATTGAAAATAACTATCAAGTGGAGCCCAATTTCAAGAAAATATTGATCATTTTGGAGATTCTGCTACACTGGCCATCTGATGTGCCTCAATCGAATACCTCTTCATGCTCTCCCTCTTCCTACATCCCCATCTCTCTCCCTTCGTCTTTCCCAACCTCCTCAACCTCTACCCCCCCACCTCCCCTCCTCGACTTCACCTCCCTCCACGCCTCTTGCACCTCTATGCCCAAACCGCATCTTCCCTCCTCCCCCGCCTCCTCCCCCCGAATCCTCAAACCCCCTCCCTCCCCGTAGTGCCTTATCAGCCCTCCTCTCCCACCACCCCCAACTATCCCCTCCCACCACCTCCATCGGCTACCCTCCCTCCCCACAGCACCTCATCAACCCCTCCTCTCCCACCACCCCCACCTGTCCCCTCCCACCACCTCCATCGACTACCTTCCCTCCCCACAACGCCTTCCTCCTATGCTCTCCCACCAACCACACCTATCCCCTCCAACCGCCACCATTTACCCCCCTCCCTCCACCGCAGTGCCTTCCTCCCCTCCTCTCCCACCAAGCCCACCTATTCCCTTCAATCGCCACCATCTATCCCCCTCCCTGCCCGCACCGCCTTCCTCCCCTCCTCTCCCACCAACCCCACCTATCCCCTCCTGCTGCCACCATCGACTCCCCTCCCTCCCCGCAGCGCCTCCTTAGCCTCCCCTCTCCCACCAACCCCACCTATCCCCTCCCACCACCTCCATCGCCTATCCTCCCTCCCCGCAACACCTCATCAGCCCCTCCTCTCTCATCAACCCCAATTATCCCCTCTAGCTGCCACTATCTTACCCCCCTCTCTCCCCACAGTGCCTTCAGCCCCTCCTCTCCCACCAACCCCATCTAACCCCATCTACTCCCCTCCCTCCCTGCAGCACCACATCCTCTCCTCCACACACTCTTCTCCCCTCCCGCCTCCACAAAATCCCCTCCCTCCCTGCACCTTCACCCTCCCGCATCCACCATATCCTTCTTCCTCCCCGCATCGCCACCCTCATCCTTATCACCCTGCCTCTTCTGCCTCCACCTCCGACCAATCCTCTCCCCTCCCGCATCCAAACCAGCCCCGCCTTCTAATCCAATTTCAACCATCGACTACCCCCTCTCTCCACCACCGTCATCCCCTCCTTCCACGTTTCCTCTGACGCCTCACCCTAACCTCCCCACCCGCACCACGCACCCACCGACTCCTCCACCCCACCCTTCCCCCCATCTCCTATTTTTCCCCTCCTCCAACGTTCTCCCCTCCCTCATCGCAGTACAAACGACCACCCCACCTTTCCCCACACACCTTCTCCACCCTTCTCTCTTCTTAATCGAATCCCCACAATCTCTCTCCAGTAACCTTGACCATTATCCCAACTTCCACCATAACATCCTCACCCACCAACGCCCCCCTAGCAACCATACTCCACAAATCCCCAGCTTTCTCATCCACACATTCCGATATGCCGACAAAGCCGACCATCCATCACTTCCATCTTTCCCCACTGTACCCCTTCACATCCCTCCTATTAGGATCCATCCAACCACCCTAGCCACCTCCTTTCATCCCATCAACCTCCTTTCATCCAACTTTCAGCAAAAGTTCATTAATCGTTCACCCATCTTCTTTGTACCTCATCAACAGTCGTTCGAATTCTTGCTCTAATCATGGACGAGTCTCTAGCCTCAGAAGACCATTTTGAACTTACCCCTTCGGCACTGAATACAACCCAACCGCATTATCACCCTCCTGAGCACGCACAACCTGCTTCAGACCCTATTGACCATCAAACCGCACAACCTCATTCACCCGATGTTGACCACAACCTAATCCATCAACCATCCCCCTCCCTCCGTTGCCCTCAACTCACAATCAAGATAGCTGTATTCTTCAACTTTCCAATCTTGATCCCCCTTTTCTTAATATTCCCACTTACTCAGTACCATCCGATTCGACTGCATTATATAGTCCACCTTCCATCCCTAGAGAAAACTCTCCTTCCACTGCTTCAATTCCCTCCAATTCTCCAAATTCTCAACCTAATTCCCCTTCAGCTGATTACGTCCGCATATTTACTCCTACTGATTTGAACCTCAAGATTCAACATTCATTTATCCTTACCCTCTGTCGAACTGATTCGCCTGTTTTCTGAAGAAAACCTTCATCATGCGGGTCTCTAGGGATTAGCAAATGTTCTTTTGAATGACCCTACCAATAATCACGATGTTTATGAAGCTCTTCATCTATTTCCTCATTTCTGCTCTGGTCATTTTTCCATCCCCTCCATTGCTGAGGCTCTCGATTCCATGCTAATCACTTTTTGCAATCCTCCTTTTTTATATTCCGGTTTATCCCACAATGCCACTGTTGATTTTTATCGAGAACGTTTTGACTACAATGCCCGATTTTCCATGCGAATGGTGTCTATCCTTAATTCGTTCATCTTTTTCTTCCTGCTGCGAAGCCCATCTTCTTCCATCCCATGGTCCGACATTAGAATTGCTGATCCTCTTTTTTGCTTCCTAAACAGCCGCCCATACCCCTATGCTGCCCTCATATATGGATCCTTACAATTAAGGTCACGTCGCCTTTGCGAGGCTCTGACGCGGGGCTCTAAATCCTTCTCTATTTACTCTGCTCCGTTCCTAGCTTGGATATATCATTTACCATCACAACCCGCAAGCAACATTCCTCCGCCAGTCCAAATTTCTTTACTTGCATCACCTACCATTCACCCACAACAAGTTCGTGCTCGTACTAGCACCATCTGTCATCCCTCCACTTCAAGCCTTCCTCCATCCCCTCACATCGCGCTTGACTCAGCCTCCGCCTCCACACCTATCTGCATCACCAATGATCTTCCTTCCATTCCTCCATAGGCCTCCAATCCTAGCCTTAGCACCCCTCTTAATAATTTGAAATCTCCTTCCCAAGTCATTTCTCACCCAGCGGTATCTTCCCAGCCCCTTCCTAATCCCGACCCTGTCCATCCTCCCCCTCGACCTCCAAATCCTTCATCTTTTCCATCTTCTGCTACCGTGGGCCACAACACATCTATTCCAACTGATCCTCATCATTCTGATATTCCCTTCCCACCTGCCCCGACAGCTGACATCCCTACGTCACCCTCCTTAAATTTAATCCGCGATGCAAGTGTGATCGCTATTGGCAGTGCTAATGCATCAAGGGTATCTTTGGATTCAGTTTCAGTAGCGGCTTCCATTCATCAGCAGTATATCGCTACCATCGATAACATCAGTAGGATGGCCACATCTCAATGGCACTCTCTCGAAGAGACTGTACGATTACTCAAGGAAGACAGGGATAAATATCGTGATATGGCTGATTCAGACATTAAAGCCTTGTCAGATCTCCAAAATCGCTTTTCCATGGGTTTATGCGATAATGCTTCGTGCCGTCGTATGAAGCGCGAAAGGGATCAATTACGGCAATGCATCAGTTCCCTACAACTCATGCTTGAACAAGCTTCGGTTCCCATACCTTCCTCTCCACCTCCCTCAGATGCAGGGACCGACCCCCCTCTTCCAAATATTCCTTAGCTTAGCATTCTCCACCTTCAAGCTTCTTTCAATAATACTACATACAATAAAGCATTCACTGCATACAATAATGTCAATTTCTCTATGTAATCAATAAAATCCCTTTGTTCTTTTATCTGTCTCATATGGCTTCTTCTTTTGTTGTTTCTTTGAGTAACAACTAACTTGTGGTCTCGCCGGGAGGGAGAGCTCATTAGGTGATGGGCATCTGTTGAGTCCCTCAGATTCATACTGGTCAAAGTTAATAGGGTCAAGGTCAAAGTCAGCATAGGCAAAGTCAAAGTGTCGAAGTTCAAGGGTCAAAGTGCACAGGTAGTGCACAATTATTTGTTCATAAAGGGTAAATTGGAGAAAGTTGGATGCAGGTTGCACGGGTATTTCTCTAATTTCCCTAAGGTTCAAAAGTGGAGTTAAAGGAAAAAGGTCAAGGCATATGAAGCGGCAGCGTACGCAGAAGTGGAAATATGGCCCCCAATTAAAACTTTTTGTTTTAGTCTAACGTCACTATAAGACAAAAGAGGGATTCGTTGGCTGCCACCTAAAAAGACAATCTTGGGACATCAAAGTGAGCCCCAAGATACTCTTGCAGTTAGGAGCATACGTGAATCGACAACAAAAAGAAAAGCAAGTGAAAAGCAAGAGGGGGGCATAGTCTAAGTCAGGCAAGAGAGAGAAGTGCAAGAGACACATAGTGTGCGACACAGAGAAGTGAAGTGCAAGGTGTGCATGAAGAGAGACGAAGGAAGTGTGTAGAGAAGTGCTAAGCTAGTCCCCCAAGGATCCCAAGGTCTCATTGCAGTGTGTGCGTGCCGACAGAAGTTGTCCATCCCTCCCCCTTATTGGAAGCTTGGTGCAAGGTGTGTACAAGTGCAGGCTTGGAGAAGGTGGAGTTTTGGTGCAGAGGAGTCTGGCAGCAGCAAGACCTTGGGGTATTTGGTATTTTGTGATTGGGCACTCTCTGGGACTTTGCATAGAAGCATTGGGTTATATTATTGGATTGTATTGTGCACCACCCTTGTATTTTCCTTCTTATAATCAATCAACAGAGGCTTCTGGTGTGTATCTTTCTTCTTGTCTTTCCCTTTTCTCCTACAAACACTCAAATCCCTTCTTGTCGAAGAATCCCCCAACAGTGAAAAGTACCGAGCTCATCCCAATGAAGCCTCTTTGCTAGGGCCCCATACATCTAAGTGTATAAGCTCCAAGAGCTTAGAGGATATGTACTCACTCTTTGTAAATGGCTTCCTTGATTGCTTACCTAGCTGACAAGCTTCACAAAACTCGTGTAGATCTTGGCCTTCAAGATTTGATAGTCCCTATACTAAACCTGCTTTGCACATGCTTTTTAACTTGGAAATATTGATATGTCCTATCCTCTTGTGCCAAAAATTAATCTTTGCAATCCTTTTGCTACCAATCATCACATAACATACCTTATTGTGTGTAGGAGCAACATCTAGTGTGAACAATTTGCCTTCTTTCCTTTCCTTGACAATGACCTTGCCCCCTTGCTTCAGCATGCACCCTTTTGCATCAAATATAATCAACATACCTCTCTTTAACATTTGTTCTATACAGATAAGGTTCTTGGAAATAGATGGAACATGGAGCACATCTTTAAGAGTCTTGGCAGATTTACCTTCACCTAGCTTCATATCTCGCACATGTGTAATGGGATGCTCAATGTTATCTCCTATCTCCACACAATCTTTGGAGCTTGGGATCTGCATATGAACAAAAGATTCCTCCATACAAGACGTAATTAGAGCATCCTGAGTCTATGTACCACTTTGTGTCCTTGGGACCACTAGTGTAGCCATGTCTCATGGCTAGGAGGGTCTTCCTTTCCTCTTCTTTACACTCTTGCCTTTGCCTTTGCTAGGATATATGACCTATGATTGACCATCCTTCTTGGAAATGTCTCGTATGGCAACTTCTTCTACTACTAGGTGTAGGATCAACTCCTCAAGAGTTGGTAGAGGATCTCTATACAAGATGATAGTAACAAGGGGTTTCCACTTATCTTCCCCTCTGAACCCATTGAGAGTAATCTACACAAGTTCCTCCTCATCTACTTTGCAGCCAATGGATGCCAATTGCTCCCTCGACTCCTTCACCCTCAAGGTGTAAACAATAGATTGATCACTACCCTTCTTCAAAGAATGGAGTTCATTCTTAAGTTGCATCTTTCTGCTTCTTTTGGAAGTGGCATATATCTTCTATAAAGCCTCCAAAACATCTCTAGCATGATCAAGCTCTGATATATGACCAATCATAGTGTTAGAGATTACCTGTGATATGGAGAAAATAAGTCTCCTACTCCTTCAACATCTTGAATTCGTGATTGGTGATCTTTAGATCTTTGGGATCCACATCGGGCTTATCTTCATCTCCACATGCAATAGTCCATAAAACTTTCCTCATGAGGTATTTCATGACTATGAACCTCCATGGCTGATAGTTGTCTTCGTCAAGCAACTCCACTTTTTGACCTAAATGTGCCATAATGAAAGGGAAATTAGGGTTACACTGAAATGTACCTCTTAGCCTTGATGTCTAGTGTTTTTTATCCTTCTCCTAGAGTCTTCAAAGAATCTTTCCTACTCTCATACCAACTGATGGAATTTAATCCCTTATATTTGCATACTAGAAGTGAAATGAACCTAATACCTAGGTTGCTTCATACACCTTTTTGGCTACCCTGTAGCAAAACTATGATTCACCTGCCTTACAATGATTCAAATCACCTAAGATTTTAGCCACACATTATGAATCATAAGCTTTCCAACAAGCTATAGAAGACCACAAATGGATTTGTTTAGGTCAGTCAACAAACTCTATATAAAATAGACTATGCAAAGATGTAGGATATGGAGAAATTTGGGTTATAGTGATACACCGATTTCTTTCCACATAAAACTGATTTTAAATAGCCCTCTTAAGGAAATTAAGAGACATATATAAGCTACACAATGTACTTTAAATCTATTGAATTTGATACGTACACAAAGAGTTACAACCATTATAAGTAGACTATGTCTATACGTACAAGAGACTAGAGGGGGTGTGGGTCTGATAGCTCCTTCTAATTTGTGCATGTAATGTCCTCCTATGAATTTTTCCTATTTTGGATTACTGCATTTCAGCTCCTTGAGCCTTGGATGACTCTCTCCTTGAGCCTCTGTGAGTATATGTCTCTTGATCTTCAATGAGCTATAAGACTTCCATACATTTGATGACTCTTCACCTCCTTTTATAGCTTTTGGATGCCTCTCCCGACTTTTCCACCACCTTAGGACTACCTTGCTTGAACTTGAGACTACCCTAAGTGATGTAAGTCATGAAATTTGTCCATATTAAGGTCTTTTGACCCCTTTATCCATCTAAAGCTTGCATAGTTCACACTTTCAACATATATGTGTGTATGTATGTAGGTATGTATGTATATTTGTGTATATGTACATATGTATGTGCATGTGCATTCATGATCATGTAGATATGTTTGTGCATGTGCGTGTGCATGTGTATCTATATAAGTATGTGTGTGTATGTGTATGTGTATGTGTATATGCATACGTTTTCGTGCATATGCATGTAGATTTGTTTGTGCATGTGCATGTAGATTTGTTTGTGCATGTTTATGTATAAGTGTATGTGTGTATGTGCATGTGTATGTGTATGTGTATCTATATGCGTGTGTATTTGTGTGTTTGTGTCTGTATATATGTATATTAATCTATGAATGTGTGTGTGTGTGTTTTAGTCTGTATGTGTTTATGTGTGCGTCTATGTGTGTTTTTTTCTATGTATGTGTGTGTATATATGTATATTAATCTATGTATGTGTGTGTATATATGTATATTAATCTATGTATGTGTGTGTTTATGTATGTGTTATGTGTATTAATTTATGTTTGTATGTGTATATGTATATACATTAATTTATGTATGCATGTGTGTGTATGTGTATGTGTGTGTGTAATTGGGCTTGTGTGTGTATGTGCACGTATGTGTGTGTGCATGTGTGTGTATGAGTGTGTGTATGTGTATGTGTATGTGTATGTTTATGTGTATGTGTATGTGTATGTGTATGTGTATGTATGTTATCAATTTATGTGTGTATGTATGTATTTGTTGATTTATGAAGAAAACAACTTAAATGCTGTAGAAACAATGAAAATTGTACTTACAATACTTATCCATATACTTTGCGTCGTAAATGTCTTCAATAACCTACAATAGAGAGGGAGAGAGAGAGAGTGGGAGAACGAGAGGGAATGCGAGAGAGAGAGAGAGAGAGAGAGAGAGAGAGAGAGAGAGAGAGAGAGAGAGAGAGAGAGAGAAATATAGAGCAAGAAAGAGAGGGTGAGCGAGTGAAAGAGAGAACACGAGAGAGTGAGAGCGAGAGAGACGCAGAGAGAGATCATATGCACAATGCATGATCAAAGAGAGATGCAGTTTTTCTTTTGTTTTCATCAAAGATATGCATTCCATAAGGGATGCTAAAGTATTGTATAAACAAATTAACATGCAATGATTATTGGTGTTGAATAAGCAATGCATGTAGCATCGCATAAGTGATGCCACCAGCATTGCATCAGTGATGCTTAGTATTAGCATCCCTTATGTGATACTTTTTTAGTGCCATATAAGTGACTACATCACATAAGAGATGCTACATAAAGGTCACTCTTACCCTAAAAAATGAATGTAGATATGAGCCTCATTTAACCAACAAACCGTGTGCAATGCTATATATGATGGAACATGCAATCACATAGCAATGAAATTGTGTCATGTCAATAGTCGCTACAGAGGGTCACTTCTTCTAGTGTGAGGTGATTTATGATGAATTCTTACTTGGTTATGAAGATGTCATCTTCTCTGGTGGCATATTCTTAAAATTTTTCTTTCTTTCTTTAGTCTCCTCACATTGGAAGCCTTGATTTTCTTCATTCCTCCTATGTAGTCTAACAAATTGATTTCTTTTTCTCAAATGGTGCAAATATTCATTTTACGGATAGCAAAAGAGTGGAAGGGATATGTCTCAATGAAGCGTCAAAGGATTCTCCTCCTTCTAAACCTTACTCTCATAAACTCTTCAAAGTTGAGCTCTATGAATTGAGTTTCTTTAGTTTTCTCCTTTTCTAGCGAACATTTATCAAGCCCACTCGCCCTATGTTTTTGGGCTACAAGCTACACCATTTGTTGAGTCGGTTCTTCTTTTGTGTTTTATGCCTCATGGCTCATTGTTTCATTCTATGGCCCTTCATGCCACACTAGAAGAAAACATTAGGCATGTTTTCGAGGGAAGGTACTTATTAAGATCTGCTTTGACACAAATCTATAGGTTCCATCTTGCACTGAAAGAGTACAAGGGACTTTCATAGATGAGTCCATCAACATCTTCTTGTGAGGCCAAAAGACATCCTAGGGATGAAGAGCCTGATGCACCTAGAGCATGCATAATAGGGCCGCATTACAAGGGCATGCATTTGGCACATTACCTTCTCGGCGAAATTAGTGGTGCACATTTCCATCATGGGAATAGGTCTTAGATTCTACTTTCATAGCAATGAACTTACAGTGTAAATAAATAAATGCTTCAGCTAGAACTAAATTTTGTTTTCTTTCAGGATTTAAAATCAAAAGAGGTGTGGTAAGAGGCCTTACTTACTTAAGCAAGGGGAAACGGAGTGACGCAATAAGCGACATATCACTAAGCCAAACATAACACAAGACTTGATTTTTAGTAAAGATATTTTTCTCTCTATTACAAGTGCAGATGGCTTCTGAGGATTCCGAAGCAACTATTCAAGAAGAGGTGCTAGAGTTTCCATTACAGAGTGTGCCAAAAGCAAAAGGTCATTGGTTTCGGGAGGATCAGCCCGCTGGGGATTCTCTTTTCTTAGTAACAATAAAGCGTATGGACATTGACCATCAGTTCCCAGTGATTTCTCAAGATTTCAAAGTCATACATGAAATCCCATCAACCGTAAACATAATGATAAGGGAAAGATTTCAGAAATACTTCGAACTACCAATCTACAATCGAGACTTCCAAAGATGTACTCAGGTGATGAATACCCTCCAACTGGCTTTACATGACCCGTTAGTGCCAGAAGCAAGAGACTTAATCAAAGAAGCTTTCGGATGGGAAAAGGATGGAAAAATAGTTTTGAAAGATGAAAGCCAAGGGACTAAGACATGAACATTCACGGACATCAATCGTATCGATATAGAAGAAGAAGTCCATCTGATTCATCAATATTTTTGCTTTCCAAATATGCATCGATACACTACACCACAGAAAATCATAGTGCAGATGCTATCTCATGCTATCAAACAGATCGATAATCAAGTGAATATACGCCATACATCCAAGAACATCTTTTTGAAGCTAAGAAGCAATGAACCATAAAAAGTTCTTGAATGGAAGTGTCACACTGACAATACTCATCTACCATGCATTGGGTATCCAAGAACATTTGAAAGAAATGCCCTCATCTTCGGAGATGGAAGTATGCTAAGTTAGCCATGGTCCCAAGGAAGAAGAAGGGAGTAAAAGTAGTGGAAGAAGCCAAAACCAGCTCGCAAGCGAGAATGAGAGGCACCAAAAGGCTACGAGAAATGATGAAGGAAGAAGAAGCCCTTCTAGCATCAAAAAGGATACATGTACTTCCAGGGACAAGGATAGGAGACAATACGCACATCACGGAAGAGGAACTAATCGAAGCAATGGAATCAACTCATCAATACATGGAAGGTCAAGTAAACCTGCCGGTACAAGGGCATCATTACCACTAGTCTCATGAAGACATTCATCAAAGAAAGAGGCTAACTAAAGTTCATTGATATAGAGAGTTGGGATTGACCAACTCTAGTTCATCATCCGATACGCAAGAAGAGTAGGAACCATCTATGATGAATGTGGAAATTAAAAGTGACTCAAAAGATGATGGTAATTGGGAGGAATTGAATCAAATCACAGATGACTTTGGAGTGGAAGGTACAAAGATAAACCAAACTCCTGATTACACTATCAAGGACACAACAAAGCAAGAATCACCTAAAGAAGGAATTCATGTATTCAAAATGAATGAAGAGACGAACATTTAGATCACAGAGACTCACTTAGATGGAGAAGCCTGAGTAAAGCGAGTGAAGCAAGAGAAGGAATAGGAAGAAGTGGAGGAACCCAAGCCTTCACGCCAATTAGGGTTGTAGCAGAATCCTCTCCATTAGATGTCACTTTTCAAGGTAGTGCTACAAAATTGACGATAAATGAAGATGAGGAAAGAGAGAGAGAAGTGCACCTTCAAATAAGAAACCCACACAATGAAACTATACACATGGAACAAGGAAAAGACGTACAAACAGGGGAGGAACCAACTCTCCCAAAAACATGGTTAAATGTGGATGTAGCTCAATTAAAACCGGTAGTGAAGCAAATGATACAAACGGCTATGAACACACAAAAACAAATGCTCGAAGCAGATGCAGACTCTGACAAGGCTATGAGAGAGAGAAGCCAATTCTAGGTAATGAGTGAAAATTTATCTGCACAATTAATTCAAGCTCAAAAGGCACTTTCAGCCAAGGAATCGGAAGCTCAGGAAGCCAAGGACAAATGCACCATGCTAACAATGGAAAACCAGAAACTCCAAAATCAACGCAAAGAGCTACAAAGCAAATATGACGCTGGTGACACGGAGAAGGCAAGAATGAATGCCAGAAGTAAGCTACTTGAAACTCAAATCAAAGTATACATGGAGGAAGCAGACAATTTAAGAAATAGAAATAAAGAACTTATGAACGCCATACTATGCAACCAACCCATAGAAGCACAAGCAGCGATAACAAGCGACACAAAGGCATTGGAGGATCAAATTGCAAAGTATGAAGATCAGTTGAAGCAAGAGCAAACTATCCGAGAAGAATGGGAAAGAAAGTACATGCATGACACGAATGAACTCAAAAAGCGGTGGAAATTGGGTGAGAAAAAACTTCTTGTGATATATAATGAAGATGCTAATCAAATTGCGGCTATCAAAAATGAGCTTTTGATTACCAAAGAAGCACTGAAAACTACTACCGATGAAATCAAAGAAAAGGATGAACTAATTGCAAAATTAAAAGCTCAAATAGAACAACATATAACAACGGGGACACCAGTGGTTCCAAGCTCGACAATGGCTACTAAGGAGACGGAGGTACATCCTCTTTCTCCCCCCATGCATCATTCACCGATGAGGGAGGAAGCAGAGCCAAACACTGAAAAACATAATCGGGCTATTGCAGAACTAAGCCGAAATGAGTGGGCACTACTTGTGCCCCAGCTTATGTAACAATTTGAAGAATAGGTGGTCAAGGTAATGAAAGAGGAAAATATTGAAAGCAAGAGCCTCGAATAGATTTTGAAACCATTCAATATCCCTTACGGACTACTAAAAGAAGAGACACGCCAGTATATAAAGATGACTACCAATAAAGAACCAGATAGCAATCTACAATTCAACATGCAGACATTCACATATACACAAGAAGAATTTGATAAGGAAGATCCTATCTGGAGATGCAAGTTTTCGAAAAAGAATCCTACGTTATGGGTGCACTGGGAATCGGCACCGTACGTGCTTCAAATCAATCCATCTTTTTGGCCAATACATAGAAGATGCTCCTGGATGCAATTTTGGGAAGCACAATGCCAGGGTAATTTAAATAATCAATGGCTACACTATCGACTATGGAGTTTTATACGATACGATACTTTCAGAAGCAGACGATAGGATTCTGGACAATTGCCACGATACGATACCAACAATCCTCACGATACGATACCTACACCCCTGCGACGATACGATACTGATTTTGGTCACGATACGATACTAGAACATATGCCGATACGATATCAGCTTGGTATTGCGATACGATTCTTGACAATGAGCCGATACGATACCAGGACAAAAGCGACGATACGATACTACCACTTGCATGATACGACACCAGGTATGATATCGTGATACTACACTAGGAAGTGGGCGATACGATACTTGTCGGGATTAACGATACAATTCTACGATCCGAGATGATACGATACCAAGGTCCTCGCGATATGATACCTGAGAACCAAGGAGATACGATACCAAAGATGGTATCGCAATACGACTCGGGCAAGCGGACGATACGATACCTCAGTAGGTGGTGATACGATACCACGAGGCAGGGTGTGATCGCGATACCAACCTGGCAACACGATACCACTATGGTATCACGATACCAAGACTGGTACCAGGCGATACGATTTCTCGGTGAGTATCGCGATACAAGGGAATTTTGGTATCGCGATACCAAAACTCAACCGATCGCGATACTCAAGCCAAAAAGCCTAAAATTTCAAAAAGTTTTGCATCCCCTTGCTCTTCTCACACACCCTTCACTCCTAGGCCCCTGTCCCTCACAAAGAAATTCAAATAACAACTAGTTTTCCCCCCGGCGATACTGCGCATGCATTTAATCACTCATTTGTGCACTTTTAGTGTGTTTTTATCAGATAATCTTTGTGGAACATTACCTTTGTATTGTCTTGCTTGCACCTTGAGCTGAAAACCTAGCTTTGAAGGCCTGAATTGCACGATACTATGCACGCAATACCGGTCGCTGCTCTCGGGTGATACCAGAACACAATGAAGTGTCAAATGAGTCAATTTTTTTTGGTTTTTATACTTGTAACAGAAACTGAACTCTACCAATTTTGGGCAATTTTTTTTGGGTTTTTTTAGTGGTCTTGGCCTACTCCTACTTCTCCTCTTTTCACTTCTCCTCTCCTTCTAGCCTAACCCTAACTCCTCCTTCTCTCCCTTCCTACTAACCCTAAACCTAAAAACTCATTACACACACCCTGGGGATGTGAAGTAACAAGTGCTGAAGTGATTGACTACTTGCCACGGAACGAGTTCACTTCTACAAGTATGATTCCATCACACTCGATCTATAACCATCACAAAGGCACCTTGGCTGAGTGTTCCCCGGCAACGGTGCCAAAAACGTGTGTACTTAAGTTAGGAGGACTCAAGGACTCGTGCCAAAGAGACTATACCTCATTTGCAACACAGGTACGCATAGTGGGAAATTAACACACATTCAAATGTCAAGTGTATGAGGACATGTGCACACATGGTTAAGCTTGCATGCATGAGAAAAGACTAATCCACCTCTCACACTCACTAAAATGCTGAAAGTGCCTGCCGTGATACCTCTTACAATAGTTTTCAATAAATCAAGGATTTCTCCTAGCTTCGAACTTTGAATGTAGTCAATACGTACTCGTTTCGAAGCTCTCGATAAGACGCATCTACTCGAAGTCGTTTCACTCGATTCTGACAACTCTGCTTCACGTTATGACCAAAATAGTGAATGGCGGGAAGCACCCACACTCACGCCACAACTCCTACAAGCTCACACACACACACTACAATAGCTCAAAAACAGTGGGGAGAGGTAGACAACACTCCTACACACACTTTCCAAGCATTACACACACATACAATATCAAAGAGAAGATGGAAATCTGCATGAAAGAAGCAAATTCGAAATTTTGGAGAGCTCCTTCTTCACAATGGCAAAAATTCTCTACAAAGAGTCACAAAGTGACTTATATACATGTGCCCTAAGTTTGGTCCTTTCACACAAGAGACCGGCACTTTATTATTAAAAAGTGAAATTCCTACTGATTTACAAAGGGTATTTTACAACAAGTTGGGGTTATGCAACTAGAGGACTCCTTTAGTGCATTTACATGGTTTTGAGGGAATTCTCTAAGACCTCGAAGAAGAAACATTATGCCCATTAATTTGAAAATTTTGGGGCTCTTCTCTTGTGCTCCTTTGCCTAATGCAATATCGCCTGGAAGTGGTATCGGCCAGAGTGTTTGAAGCATTTTGTTAGGTAACTAGAGGCATTGGAAGAGCTACTCAAGGAGAGTCTCTGAGACTTAGATAGACTTAGGAGGGTAAATGAACTTGAGGTCAGGGAGAGTGCTAAGTAGCCGAAGAAGCATCATATCTTCAGTGGGAAGTGCTGCCCAGGTTAGTCACCACTCCGCCTATTCAAAGACCTCTAGTGATTTCAAGGAGGAAATACCCATGGCTTCGGAAGACATGCAGGGTCCAACACCAAATAGAAGTTTCATGACTACTGTTGAGGGAGATTATTGTACTTCCTTACAGTATGTGTCTACCAACGCCCAAGAGATCCCCATCTACTTGGATGGCTTAAATAGATCTGTGGCTAGGATGGTAACTTCAATGAATGCCACGATTGTACCCCGACCTGCTGTCAAGTATGAGGGAGGAGCATACATAGACAAAATTGGTCACATCTACATTGTAACTGAATGTCCTGAGATGATCAATGAAAGGGGAGAACTAGTGGAACCTGAAAACTCCGGAAGAACACACCCTGAAGAGCTAGTGACTACCCCTAGGGGCAGATCCCAAGTATCACGAGTCTTGAGAGGAGACTTGATACCTCAAGATGACTACTTATTGGAAGTCTATATGATCCATGGATCAGACTTATTGCTTCAAACAGACTTACCTGCTCTAGGGAGAGAAGAAAGCCCCATGACATTTTATGAGATGAAGGATCCGGAAGATGAAACTAGACTCACTTACTTGGACAGAAATCAGAGGAGATATTGGCCTGTGAGTGCCTTAGACAGGGCTCGACTGAGATACATGGGTGTGCCTGTATTCCCTCAGAGAGATCAGGCCATAACTTTGCAAAACCCTTTTGGAAACCAACAAGATACGGAACACACCACATCAAGACAGACCAGCCAACGAAGTGTGCCCAACCGTACTCATGTGCAATTTGCAACTCCAGGAGTGCAAACACACAATCAGACCCACGCAGGGGTAGGTAATCAGTACCGACCACCGGTAAGACCACGACCACCGGTAGGAGGACAGCCTGGGATACCTCCAATCAGACCAGCTGTCCCAGTCTTCCCTGTAATGCCCAACCGTCGGAACCAGTGAGAAGACTGAGACCTATCCAGGTGGCCAAGTGTGTAAGAAATCATTATGATGGATTGGGGGAACCCTACGATCACATTGCTGAATTTAAACAAGTTCTAAGGGCAGAACAAGTAGACGACTTCTTTGTATAGTATGAGTCTTTTGGACTCACCCTCACGGGAACGGCTCCGACTTGGTTCCAACCCTTAGATTCCAATCAATTTGGAAACATGGAACAATTCTTTCAGAAATTCATTGGGGAATTCACGAAGAGAGGGATTAAACACAATTCTACGTCTCTAATTCACAGCTTTAAACAAAACCCTAATGAAACTGTAAAGACTGCGGCCACAACATTCAATCAGTATGTGGATAGATGCCCAATTGCCGAGAGACCCACTCAACAAAAAATGATTTCATTGTTTTTGGATGGACTCACGAACGGAACCCTAAGAACGCTAGTATATGTGAAGAGGTTACAAACATTGAATGAGTGCCTTCAAGAGTGCATTGATTTGGAGGATAACCTAGCCGAGGACCTCAAAATTACACCCTGCCCCACTAAATCTGAAGATTCAAGGAGTACCATTACTTCCAACTCTAGTAATATGGAAGAATTGGCTGAATTATTAGCAAAAAAACTAGGAGTCCAGGGACAAAGAACTTATCAACACCCAGCCCAAAGAGTGCCTATGCTACGAAGATGTAGCCTATGTGGAGGAGATCACCCCACACACTTGTGTGTGCAAGGAGGGACTAGTGCACAACCTATGTATCCATACAACAGACAACACCAACAAGGGACTTCCTTGTATTGCCACATAGAACAAAAATACACCAACCACACTACAGAGAACTGTCCATTCCATAGGCAAGCACGCCCTTTCCAACCACCGCAGTATCGACCATATGGATATCCACCTAGTGAGCCAAGCAGAGAGATACCAAGATACAATCCCTATCCAACACCAGCAGGAGCATCAAGACCATATGAACAGGCACCATATCCACCACCACAACTAGTGCTAGGACCCCAGCTGTCGCAACCTCAACAAGTAGTACCTGTGAAGTACGCTCAACCAGAGGAAAACCTGGAAAGAGCCATAGTACCAGCATCAACAATGACCAATGTAGAATCAGCAAACCTTGGGTATGAGCCGCCACCAGGAGATTACTACCCCTATGAAGCCAACATGTTAGAGTATGAACCAACATATGATATGGCTTATTACGGATATGAAGGCTATGATCAGACTTATGGAACGGAGGTAGCCACTCTAATGTATACCGTTCCAAAAGCACAACCACCCATGAGACCACCTGTGCAGAGAGGACCATGCTATAGATGCGGAGGAGACCATTTTATTAGAGAGTGCCCTCTACCTTACAATCCTCCATCACCTAGGACTTGGGAAGGATATTGTAGTGATTGCGGAAAGGAACATCTTTTCAGGGATTGTTCTAAGAATCCATCCAAGGTCCAGGATACTGCACCAATCAACGTAATCGAAGTTATAGAAGGAACTGGAGTTGATAAGGAGTACACACTGCCATTAAAAGCCATTACAAGAGCCCAAACGAAACAACAAAAGGGAAAACAACCAGAAGAGGAACAAGAGAGCAATAAAACTGTAAACCCTAAAATTCAGGTAGTCGAGGATTCTGAGGACCCACGTGAGAATTCCCAGAACACAAAAGCACAAGAATGGAAGGAAGGAAGAGAAAAACTCAAAGATAAATGGGCAAGGAATAAGAGTCAAAATAGTGAGAAACAAACCAAAAACATGAATAAGCATAAGGAACAAAGGATTCAGGAGGAGATTCCTGCGCCACAACTTAGCTCAGAGAAGGAGAAACCAGGATCAATTCTAGCTGACTCGAAGCCAGACGACTTAGACATGTGCTTGAAAGCTTACCAAGCTAGAATCAAAATGGGCCCGAATATAGAGCAACATGAAAAACTTTACCCTCAAGGGGAATTAGAAAAAGAAAGATTGGCGATATGCAGAAAGCTCATAGAGGTAGCACAAGCAACCCTAGAAAAGACTATCCCAATTCTACCATAGACAAGGATTGCACATAGTCAATCTGAAGGATGCATCAAATCCAAAGGTAAGGACCCAAGAAAGAAGGATGACCAAGGTGAACAAATAAAGACACAAGATGAACCTGTGTCAATAATACCAGACCTAGAGGCAGATTGGGCAAAGGACTAATGGAATAGAATACGAGAAGAGCAATGGAAGAAAAATGGAGTAAGTCAGCCTCCTTTTGAGGAAATAGACGTGGAAGATTGTCAACCCCATTCCAACCTAGAGGAAGTATACGAAGAAGTATCAAGACTTGATAAAGGTAGAGAGGAAACCCTGAGCAGTTCAACATTGCCAAACTTTATGGGGGAATACGACAAGGAATCCATAATAATACGAGCACCCACAGTACATGGAAAAGAAAGGGGAAATTCTGAAAAGAGTTCAGACAATCTAACGGAACTAAAGAAAACAAAAGTCCAATGCAAACTGACGGTGGAAGAGTTACTTCAACTTAAGGCCCAATTATGGAGACAATTAGCGACCAGTTGGAATTATAGCCACAGAAGGAGGAAAAGAAAGGAGACGGAAAAGAAAACAACTCAAAAATACAAATCCCAGTTGATAAAGTTGGAGAGTTTAGTGAAGGGGACGAAGGTAATACTTGTCTACCTGTCACCTACAATGGGTACATGACCAAGGCTATACTAGACACGGGAGTCGGGGTAGGGATAGCCACTAAGGAGATATGGGAAAAATGGGGAAAACCTGCCTTACGACCCACACGCATGAAGCTACAATTAGCAGACGGTCATGCGGAGAAACCCTTAGGAATATTGGAAAGAATCAAATTAACTACCTGTGGCGTAGAGTTTGAACACACGTTAGCCATTTGTAAATTCGAAAAGGCCAATAATTATGAGATGATATTAGGACGACCCTTCATGAGACAAATGCGGGTAGTGCAAGATTGGGGAAGAGATTCGTTGTACCTGCAACATCAAGGAAACACCACCAAGATAAACTTGCACACGTTTGCCTATCGAGATGTCCCCCCACTACAATGGAATCCGATACACAAGGAAGAAGATGACTTATCCATCCATAGTGCTGGATCGAGCGATCAATCCTGGATGCACGAAGATGCTCAATTATGGATGTGCAAAGAAGCCAAAAAAGAGGAGAGTAAGAGACAACGGTGGCCGATAGGACACCCTAACTACCGATCAGTAGAGGACCCAGATTACATGCCTCAAATTTTTTACGATGAGACCTTTGAACCACATGGATGGATGGAAATCTTAGCCACCTTAGATGTGTGCGTAAATGAAGAAGTCTTGACAATGAACGAGTGTATAGATGAGGAAGGCTATGATGTGAATCTCTATATGGTTATCCTTCAAGAGGTAGAAGAAGGGGAAGTTTTGGAAAAGGAATGGAAAGAGGAGTATGAGAGTATAGAAATGGAACCGGAATTCGATTCCGAAGAGAGTTACCTAGACACCATTCAAAGTAAAGAGGGACAAAAACCAACAAAAATCTTAGCAATTGAAGTTGTCCCCATGGAACAAAAGCAAGCTGAAAACATGAGTAAAATAGGACTGGATCCGGATTCATTTGAAGTTCTTGAACATTTTAAAAGATATGAGGTAGAGGAAAGAAAGGTAGCCATTCAAATGCCCAGACGAGAGGCTAGAGATGGAGAAGCATACGACAACAAGGAACCAAACAAAAAAATTGTAGTAACCGTGGAAGAAGGAGAAGAGCGATGCACATATATTGGTAAAGATGTATCAGAGGAGGAGGAGGCAGAACTCATACAACTAATCCAAGAATATCGAGATGTGTTCGCATGGACATACAAGGATCTCAAAGGCATAGAACCCTGTATTTGTTCTCATCGCATACCAATGACGGCAGATGCAAAACCATCCAAACAACGCCCATATACGTACAATGAAGTTTATGCAGCAAAAATTAAGGAGGAAATAGACAAGTTGCTGGATGCGGGATTCATATATGAGATAGAACACACCGAGTGGGTATCACCTTTAGTTGTTGTGCCAAAGAAAAATGGAAAATTGAGGGTGTGCATTAACTTGAAAAAGGTCAATGCAGCCACCATACGTGATAGCTACCCATTACCCATCACGGACCATCTATTGGAAAGAGTAGCAGGAAAGGAATTCTATAGCTTCTTAGATGGATTCTCCGGATACAATCAAGTAGCTATTGCGCCCGAGGACCAACACAAGACCGCAGTCGCAACCGAATGGGGAGTTTATGCTTTCCGGGTGATGCCTTTTGGACTCACTAATGCACCTGCTACTTTCCAACGATTGATGTGTCATGTTTTCAAGGAATTAAAAAAAAAACATGGAAGTATATGTAGATGACCTATGCACATACCCCCATCAAAGACACGACCACATTCCCGAGTTGAGGAAGATATTCAATAAATGTAGACAGTACAGAGTCTGTTTAAACCCAGAGAAATGTGTCTTCATGGTGAGGCAAGGAAAGATCTTAGGACACATAGTTTCAAGAAATGGAATATCTACGGATGAGGACAAGATCAAGGTACAATTGAGATTGTGAGTGACCGGGGAACGCACTTCCTCAATGAAGTAATCGAGTCGCTAATGAATGAGTTTTTAGTGATTCATAAAAAATCAGCCCCATACCATCCTCAAGCCAATGGACAAGCGGAAAGTTCCAACAAGGTACTGTGTACAGTATCGACAAAGATTGTCAATAATGGAAGGTCTGATTGGGACAAGCAATTGCATCATGCAATTTGGGCCTTCTGGGTAGCATATAAAACGGCTATTGGAACTACCCCATTCAACTTAGTGTATGGACAGAACGCAATTTTACCAATTGATTTTTTAATCCCAACCTTGCGAGTGGCACAACACTATGAATGGACCGGACATGAATTATCCCAACAACTGGACCAAATCGAAAAGCTACATGAAACTAGGTTACAAGCAATAGCAGGAATCTATGCAGCTAAAAGGAGACAAAAGGCATATTACGATGCACACATAAAGGACAAAGGACTTAAAGAAGGAGATTTGGTTCTAGTTTATACATTAAAGCAACATGCTAAGAAGTTGCAAAAACGGGGATATGGGCCTTTAATCATTAATCGGATCTCGACCGGTGGTGCCGTTAATCTAACTACCCTAGATGGAGACATTCTTCCTAACTACATAAGCGGATGTAGAGTGAAACGATTCATGGAGCCATTAACGGACCAAATGCTAGCACGGCTAGTCGGTGCTCAAAATAGAAAAAGAGAAGAGGAACGAATTAGAGAGGAAGCTCGACAAGAATCTCTAGAACGCTTTAGGAAACGAAAAGAATGGATTAGGCAGAGAGATGAACGCTATCTCCACGGAGAGGAGCCCATCCCTATGGCTAATTACCAAGTCCATAACCCTGATACCAAAGGTGCTTGCAGGGCACAACCTTACATAAACCTAGGGGTTGGCATGACAGAGTACAAGTTGATAGACGCCTTGATAGACTCAGGAGCAGGACTTAGTTGCATACGAAATACGGTCATAAAAGATCAACAATTGAGTATGAATTCCACAAAAGCCCGATTGATAGGAATTGGAGATCAAACCCTAGACTGCATCGGAACAAAAATGTATCCCTCCACCTAGGCAATTCCTCCATGGAACAAAGAGTTTTAGTGTGTAAGGACGAGGATTTAATAGAAGATTTAATCCTAGGATAGGACTGGATCATTGAGAATGAGGTGTGCATCAATCTAGCTCAAGGCTATATTTCGACGAAGATAGGGCATAAGGAGATTTTCAGTTTATTAGGAGAGAAGCCTTTAATTCAACCAAAAATAGTCGGGAGTTCTGAGAGCCTCCAAAAAAAGACACTGAAGAATGATCCCAGTGCGAATATATCCGAAACCAATCCAAAAGAAGCAGAAGCTTCAAGCCCAAGGATGTCCGCAGTAGAGTCAAAATCATCACATTCAGTTGAGGAAAAGCCAGCCACTAAGGAAACCAACTCTCCTGGATGTCCTCAAATAGCCAAAAGATCACCATGTTGGAAAACAAGCAGATACTCATATCAAGGACAACACAGATACAAGTGGGTACGCAAGGATCAGGTGCAGAACGAGGAGAAGTCAGCACCCAATCTTAAGAAGGAAGCAGAAATCACAAAGTCAGCTACGCCTAAGTCCTCACCAATAGGACTATTGCAGATATGGATCCCCAAGCCATTGATTGAAGCTCAGAGATCACGACATCAGATATGGATTCCCAAGAAGGTCACACATGCAGCTAAGCAGGCAATAAGCATTCAGGAAGAAGCAATACATCAGACAAAGCGAATGACAAAACCACATCAAATTCATCCAAGAAACTGAAAAAGAAATACCAATATCATTCGGACACTAGAGGAAACAAAGAGAACACATGAAGCCGGAAGAATCAAAGAAACAAAACGACCTCTCTCAGTGGTCACGAAATGGATTTGGAAACCCAAGCAACTGCAAGCAGTGGACTATCAAAGAAACAGAGATTCCCATTGCACTCATGAAGCCTCTAATGCACCTCAAGTATGCATAATAGGGCCAAAATATGAGGCCAAGCATTCGGCACATGATGTACATTATAAAACTAGTGGTGCACATTCTCCAAGACAGATTAGATCTTAGCTTCACTCTCTTAGGAATGGACATACTATGTACATAAATAAATGTTTCGGCTATACTAACGCTTGTTTTCTTTCAAGATAAGAAATGAAAAGATGTGGTAAGAGATCTTTCTCATAGAACCATGGGAGATGGAGTGATGGAACGACAATAAACACTACATTGCACTACACAACTACATGCTTTCCTTCAAAGCTAATGCACCCTTCCTTGCAAGTGCAGATGGCTTCTGAAGACTCGGAGGCTACAATTCAGGAGGAGGTACAGGAATTTCCTCCCCAAAGTCTCACAAAAGCCAAAGGACATTGGTTTAGAGAAGAGCAACCAGTAGGAGAGTATCTCTTCTTGGCGAACATAAAAATCATGGACACAGATCATCACTTTCCGATTATGTCGCAGGACTTGAGAGTATTTCATGAACTACTCTACAATCGACATAATGAAGAAAGCAGGCGTTGATAAGTATTTTGAATTGCCCATATATAAACCTGACTTCCAAAGATGCACGCAAGTCATGAACACCTTACAGTCGGCGCTGCATGATCCATTGGTGCCCGAAGCCAGAGTAATGGATAAACGAGGCGAACGGGTTGTCATACAATTTACACACAACTTAATTAAGGAAGCATTCAGATGGGAGAAGGACGGTGTCACTATGGTAAAGGAAGAGAGTCGTGGAGCAAAGACACGAACTTTTGTCGACATTAACAGAGTCGATATAGAAGAGGAAGTCAGACTAATTCACCAACACTTCTGCTTTCCAAACATGAATCGATACACGACTCCCTAAAAGATCATTGTTCAATTACTGTCCCATGCAATCAAGCAAATTGGCAATCAAATTAATCTGACTCCATATGTCCAAGAAAGACTTTTCGAGGCAAAAAAGCAATGGAATAATAAGAAGTTCCTCAATGGTAGTGTGGCCCTGACCATCTTGATCTACCATGCTTTGGGCATAAGAGAACACTTGCAGGAAATGCCATCTTCGACTGCTCTTGCTCAGTACCTCAAAGTCGCCACAGTCCCTAAAAAGAAAAAAGGAATCAAGATTGTGGAAGTGGCAGAAACCAGTTTTCAACCCAAAATGAGAGGCACAAAGAGACTCAGAGAAGTCAAGCAAGTTGAAGAGGAAGTCCCGACAACAAAAAGAATCCATGTGCTCCCTAAAACAACCATCGAAGGGCAAAGAAGAATCACAGAGGAAGAATTGACTAAAGCCCTAGAAGAGGCCCATCAATATACGCAAGGACAAGTCAACCTCCCAGTGCAAGGACATCACTATCAGCAGACACAACAAGAATTGGAAGCGAAAAGGAAACTCACCAAAGCCCATCGATACAGGGAAATAGGATTGGACAATTCAAGCTCATCATCGGATGCCCAAGAAGAACTCGACACTTCATTGTTGAATGTCAATATTCAAAGCGAATCGAAGGATGATGGACAATGGGTGGAATTAAATGAAGTTGACTACAATGAAGAACCAGAATGCCTCAAGACAGATGACCACACCACACATACTGATCAGAATATCAACAATAAGGAAGCAGAACAGGAAGGTACGCATGCTATAAAACTTAATGAGACCTCCACCATTCATATCAAGGAAGCAACACTACCTCGTGAAAAATCCATAAAGATACCAAAGAAGGAGAATCAGGAAGAGAAAATAGAGGACAAGGAACCCTTCACACCAATAAGGGTAGTGGCAGAACCCTCCCCCATGGATGTCACGTTTCAAGGGAGTGCCACAAAAGCTATTGAGATGGATAAAGAAGAACCTGAACCACATGTACATCTCCAAATCAGATAACCACACAACGAAACCATCCATGTGGAGCAAGGAAGAAATGTGCTCACAAGCGAAACTCCAAGCATACCAAGAACTTGGTTGAATGTAGACATTGCTCAACTCAAGCCTGTGGTACAAGACATGATTAGAACCGCTCTAGATATGCAACAACTAATGCTTGAAGCTGATGAAGACTACGACCAAGCAATGAACGACAAACATGAGCTTCAAAAAAAGAGTAAAAATCTTTTGGCCGAATTGAACTTAGAAAGAGAGCACAACAGAAACAAAGAGAAAGAAGTCCAAGCAGCTAAAAAGCAGTGCAGTGAGTTAATGACCGAAAATGAACGTTTAAAAGCACAACTGCAAGAAGTACAGAGAAAATACGAAGCTAGCGAGACTGAGAAGGCAAGGATGAATGCTAGGAGCAGAATATTGGAATCTCAGCTCAAAGTATATATGGAGGAAGCAGAAAACCTAAGGAACCGAAACAAGGAGCTCATGACAGCTCTTCTCAGTGATCAGCCAATAGAAGCTAACGAAAGCTCAGTAAAGGATATTAAAGAATTGGAAGAAAAGATAACTAAAATGGAAGATCAGCTTAGATTGGAGCAACTCACCATTGCCGAATGGGAAAAAAAGTACATGGATGATACGGCATGCCTAAGAACTAAATGGAAGAAAGCTGAGAATCGGTACCTGCTGCAATGTAAAGAAGATACTGATCATTTGGATATCATGGCACAAGAACTGCTCAAACACAAGGACACCATTGCAAAGAATACGGAGGAAATCAAGAAGAAAGATGAACTCATTAAACAACTACAAGAGCAGTTAGAGCAAAAAACAAAGCAGGGGGCACCAGTAGTTCCACAATCTACAGAGGCTACTGTGGAGACTGCGAATTGAGCCGACCAGAAAGGGCACTACTGGTGTCCCAGCTCACTGCTGGTTTTGAAGACCAAATAATACAGATCATGAAGGAAGCTCACGTAGAAAACAAACAATTAGAGCAAATTTTGAAGCCCTTCAATGTACCATATGGTCTTCTAAAGGAACAAACACAGCATTATATAAAGACAACCACTAATCAAGAACCTGATAGCAACCTCCAGTTCGACACGAATACTTTCAATTACACTCAAGAGGAGTTCGAAAAGGCAGATCCCATCTGGAGGAGGAAAATTTTGGAAAAGAATCCTACACTGCGGGTACAGTGGGAAGCATCACCATATGTGCTTCAAATCAACCCATCCTTTTGTCCTGTACCCCGCAGACGTGCTTGGACGCAATTTTGGGAGAGTCAGCGCCACGGCAATATCAATAATCAGTGGCTCAACTACCCGTTGTTGCCTAGCCCTCCACATAATTACTTACCGACAGAGGAGTATATGGTAAAAACAATGGAATTTTGGCTTGCCAGATACGCTACGGTCCCAAATTTAGCAGTTAAGATGACTAATAAAATATTCAGCATGCTACTCACAGTAATCAAAGTTTTCCAGCATGCAAAATATACTTCTTTGAATTTCATAGGCATTACACAAGGATCCGAAGCACTAATTTTTTATCTATCCACTATTCCAAGCCGCCTAACTCTAATGGCATATTATTCTCGACTAATGTTTTTGCCATCAACATATATGCAAACTTTCCAAGAAGCATTTTTCACTGGATTCTTCGAAACAGATTCAGAAATTTTTGTCAAAATAACTTCAAACCTGAACGCCCGTCTGATTGCTTATGAGACGAGTTTTTTTGCGGATCACCGCCAAGCACCAGAGGATGGAGTCAAGTCACAGCAGTGGAAAGAATTTATGCTTTGTCACGCTAATCTGCTGAATCAAAGAGAGCATGCAGCAATACAGACTTATACGCGTCGCCACAAAAAGCCAGTCGGGAACAACAGAGTTCAGGAGGAGGGACTTGTGGAAGGGGAATCGAGCAAAAAGAGAAGAAGAAGAAGATCAAAGTCAAAAACTGCCCAATAAAGAATAAAGATCATAATACAGAAGAACCACACTCTGCACAGAGCCCCACAGGGGCACACACACCAAGGAAAAGCACGCAGCTGAAAGGAGGAACCAGGGCTAGGAAAGTATCCATGAAGAAGTGCAAGAAGAGATCCAACGGTTCCATGGCCACATGAGGGTGCTTCAACCTCTTGACCAACAGAAGGTTCAGATCAAGGCTGAAGAGCTACATCCTCATATGTCTACTAATGGCGTGCGTGGCAACCCGAATTAACAGGCAAACCAAATGCATCAGGCCTAGAGGATGTCAAGACAAATATCGAACAGGGCCTTTAAAACGGAACTCCAGTCTAACCGACAGGCAAAACTGACCAAGGGTTGCACGCAGGGAAAAGAAAGTGAACAGGCTTAAGTAATCGAGCAGGGTCCGATGTGTGCAACCAGGACAAATCAGAGGACCACTAAAACGTAATGCAAGACTGATCAACAGGCAAAACTGACCAAGGGATGCGTGCGATGACAGAGACAAACAAGAAGCAAAGCCTGTCAAGGGACGACAAAGACAAAGAGGGGGAGAGTGTTGCAGAGCAAAGGAGCACAAGAGAAGAGCCCCAAAATTTTCAAATTAATGGGCATAATTTTTCTTCTTCGAGGTCTTAGAGAATTCCCTCAAAACCATGTAAATGCACTAGAGGAGTCCTCTAGTTGCATAACCCCAACTTGTTGTAAAATACCCTTTGTAAATCAGTAGGAATTTCACTTTTTAATAATAAAGTGCCGGTCTCTTGTGTGAAAGGACCAAACTTAGGGCACATGTATATAAGTCACTTGGTGACTCTTTGTAGAGACTTTTTGCCATTGTGAAGAAGGAGCTCTCCAAAATTTCGAATTTGCTTCTTTCATGCAGATTTCCATCTTCTCTTTAATCTTGTATGTGTGTGTAATGTTTGGAATGTGTGTGTAGGACTGCTGTCTACCCCTGCCCACTGTTTTTGAGCTACTGTAGTGTGTGTGTGACCTTGTAGGAGTTGTGGCGTGAATGTGAGTGCTTCACGCCATTCACTATTTTGGTCATAACTTGAATTAGAGTTGTCGGAATCAAGTGGAACTACTTCCAATAGATGCGTCTTGTCGATAGCTTCGAAATGAGTACCCTATTGACTATATTCAGAGTTCGGAGCTAGGAGAAATCCTTGATTTACTAAAAACTACTGTAAGAGGTATCGTGGCAGGCACTTTCAGCATTTCAGTGAGTGTGAGAGGTGGATTAGTCTTTTCTCATGCATGCAAGCTTAACCACTTCATTTTCCATCATGTGTGTACATGTCCTCATACACTTGGTTAGGTTGTTTGATCGGATTGACATTTGAATGTGTGTTAATTTCCCACTATGCGTACTTGTGTTGCAAATGAGGTATAGTCTCTTTGGCACGAGTCCTTGAGTCCTCCTGACTTAAGTCCTCCTTGAGTGCCCGGCAACGGCGCCAAAAACATGTGTACTTAAGTCAAGAGGACTCAAGGACTCGTGCCAAAGAGACTATACCTCATTTGCAACACAAGTACGCATAGTGGGAAATTAACACACATTCAAATGTCAATCCGATCAAACGACCTAACCAAGTGTATGAGGACATGTGCACACATGATGGAAAATGAAGTGGTTAAGCTTGCATGCATGAGAAAAGAGTAATCCACCTCTCACACTCACTGAAATGTTGAAACTGCCTGCCACGATACCTCTTACAGCAGTTTTCAGTAAATCAAGGATTTCTCCCAGCTTTGAACTTCGAATATAGTCAATAGGGTACGCGTTTTGAGGCTCTCTACAAGACGCATCTATTCGAAGTCGTTTCACTCAATTTTGATAACTCGGCTTCAAGTTATGATCAAAATAGTGAATGGAGGGAAGCACCCACACTTACGCCACAACTCCTACAAGCTCACACACACACTACAGTAGCTCAAAAACAGTAGGGAGGGGTAGACAACAGTCCTACACACACATTCCAAGCATTACACACACATACAAGATCAAAGAGAAGATGGAAATCTGCATGAAAAAAGAAAATTCGAAAGTTTGGAGAGCTCCTTCTTCACAATGGCAAAAAGTCTCTACAAAGAGTCACAAAGTGACTTATATACATGTGCCCTAAGTTTGGTCCTTTCACACAAGAGACCGGCACTTTATTATTAAAAAGTGAAATTCCTACTGATTTACAAAGGGTATTTTACAACAAGTTGGGGTTATGCAACTAGAGGACTCCTCTAGTGCATTTACATGGTTTTGAGGGAATTCTCTAAGACGTCGAAGAAGAAAAATTATGCCCATTAATTTGAAAATTTTGGGGCTCTTCTCTTGTGCTCCTTTGCTCTGCAACACTCTCCCTCTCTTTGTCTTTGTCGTCCCTTGACAGGCTTTACTTCTTGTTTGTCTCTGTCATCGCACGCATCCCTTGGTCAGTTTTGCCTGTTCATCAGTCTTGCATTACGTTTTAGTGGTCCTCTGATTTGTCCTGGTTGCACACATCGGACCTTGCTGTATTACTTAAGCATGTTCACTTTCTTTTCCCTGCACGCAACCCTTGGTCAGTTTTGCCTGTCGGTCAGACTGGCATTCCGTTTTAAAGGCCCTGTTCGATATTTGTCTTGACATCCTCTAGGCTTGATGCACTTGGTTTGCCTGTTAATTCGGGTTGCCACGCAACGCCATTAGTAGACATATGAGGATGTAGCTCTTCAGCCTTGATCTGAACCTTCTGTTGGTCAAGAGGTTGAAGCACCCTCATGTGGCCATGGAACCGTTGGATCTCTTCTTGCACTTCTTCATGGATACTTTCCTAGCCCTGGTTCCTCCTTTCAGCTGTGTGCTTTTCCTTGGTGTATGTGCCCCTACGGGGCTCTGTGCAGAGGGTGGTTCTTTTGTATTATGATCTTTATTCTTTATTGGGCAGTTTTTGACTTTGATCTTCTTCTTCTTCTTCTCTTTTTGGTTGATTCCCGTTCCACACCTAGTCCACCACACAACTACTTATTGACAAAAGAATACATGGTGAAGACCATCGAGTTTTGGATCTCCAGATATGCCACAATATCGGATTTAGCCATTAGAATGACAAACAAAATTTTGAGTATGCTACTTATAGTATTAAAGGTTTTTAAACAAGCACAATATACCTTTTTGAACTGCATCAGAATTAACTAGGGAGCAGATGCCCTAGTTTTTGATCCATCTACTACCCCTAATCGCTTAACGCTCATGGTAATATACTTGAGACTTATGTTTTTGCCGACTTCATACATGCAAACATTCAAAGAAGCATTCTTTATAGGGTTTTTTGAAATGAGCTCAGAATATTTGTCAAAATGTCTTCCAACTTAAATGCACGACTGGTGGCCTATGAGCTTAGCTTTTTTGCAGATCATGGATAGGCACGAGATGATGGATTCAAATGATCTCAATGGCATGAACTAATGGTATGTGAAGCTAATTTGCTAAATCACAGAGAGCAGAAAGTGACTCAAACATACTCACGCCACCAGATTCTAAAGCCTGTTGGGTACGATAGAGTTCAAGAGGGGGTGGTGTTGAGGGAGATTCAAGCAGAAAGAAAAGATGAAGAAGATCAAGATAGAAGCTTCACTAAATAGAATATATCTAGACATATCTCTATAGGAAGCCCCGTTGGGGCACACAACACCCATCTTTGCATAGAGCCCCACAGGGGCACACAACAATGAGAAGTACACAATAGGCAAGGACGGATCAAGGCCAGCAATTACCAATGAAGAAGTGTAAGAAGATATCCGGTAGATCCCGAGCCTCGCAATGTGCTTCAACCTCTTGATCTTCACGAGGTCTAGATGGAAGGTTGTAGATCCGGACCTTCATACCTAGCACTAGTTGCATACATGGTAGCCCGACTTAACACAACAACCTAGATTTAAAGAGGTTATTGATGAGCTAGACTACAAATCGATTGTAGTTCATCACCACGGGCTGCAAGCAGTGAAAAGAAAAGAAGAGCCCAAAAACAATGCAACAGGTCTCGAGTTATGATCAGTTCCTTGACCGCTGGTAAAACTATATCGTTACGACTTCCACAGGAGGTGGCAGTGGTCAACTTTTAAGAAGCTATCAGTTAATAAGGAACCAGATCGACTACAGGCACAGAACTAGAGACAAGAAGCAAAGCATGTCAAGGGACGATAGAGACAAAGAGGGGGAGTGTGTTACCAAGCAAAGAAGAGTAGAGATGTAGAAAAAAAGAAGGGCCCCAAAATTTTTTCAATTCGAAAACTTTATTTTTGTAACATGGTCACCTTGTAATATATTTTCCAATGTAAATGCACTAGAGATTCCTCTAGATGCATATACATAGATATCTATATCATTACCCTTGTAAACTAGTAGGAAATTAGTCTTTTAGTCAATAAAGTGCCGGTCTCTTGTGTGAAAGGACCATTTTTAGGGCATAAGTATATAACTGATTTTTGACTCTTTGTAAAGACTTTTTACCATTGTGAAGAGGTAGAGAAGAAATTTGAATTTGCTTCTTTCGTGCTAATTTCCTCCTTCTCCATGATGCTTTGTGTGTGTGTAATGCTTGGAATGTGTGTGAAGGACTGTTATCTATCCCTTCCCTTCACTTCTGAACCATCACGAGTTCTAGAGCGAGTGTTGGTGTTTCCCGCCATTCACTATTTTGTGCATAACTTGAAGAGAATTTATCAAATTCGAGTGAAAATACCACTAGTTTATGCATCATGTCGCGTCAAGAGCTTCGAAACGAACCCACGATTGGCCATATTCGGAGTTTGGAGCTGGGAGAAAAGCTCGAATTTGTGCTTACTACTGTAAATGGTATCGTGACATGCATTTTCAGAGAACTAGTCAGTTAGAAAGGTAGTTAAGTCTTTTCACATACATTGTAGCTCAGCCACTTCACTTTCCATCATGTGCGCACATGCCCTCATACACTTGGTTCATGTGGTTCCTCATATTGATAATTAAACGTGTATCCATCCACCACTATCTGCACTTCTAGGGTGATTGAGATTTGGTCTCATTGACATAAGTCCCTAAGGCTTCACGACTTAAGTACACAATAAATTTGTACAAGCTATAAAAAAATTGAAGTAACGAATTGGTTATCATGGTGGAAACATAACCCTAGTTCTCAAAGGACTTGATGAATCTCAAGACAGTTTACAAATAGTTTCAATGACACGAAATAAAGCAAAAAATTTTATAGAAGAGGTACTCACACTCAAAATAATAAGCATTATGAGCTATGGAAAGACCTATGCATGATCACAATAGACGATGATTCTCAAGTTGATCTTTATAATAAGCGAAAGAAGGTTTGTTCATGCTTAAATAAGTTGGTGTATTCAATGGGTCTTACTAGCTCTTGTGATATTCACCATAAAGTTTTCACTATACATTAGCGGAGTTCATGAACTCTTTCATCCTATCTTGGGGAGAGAGCAATATTACAAACTATATTGTCTACTCAATCTTTCAAATAATTTGTTCTCCTGAATTTTTTACAATGTACTTAAAAACTTTAAGCATATTTTATTTGCACATGGAGTAATTGTCATGCATTGATATGGGTCATTGGAGATTTTCAACACCCATGGAATGGAAAAGTCACACTACAAGGTTAGAGGAGTGTACTTCAAAACATGTGACATGGTGTTGGTTCACTACAATTGAACTATATGGAAGAGATGTTTAATTGGTTCTTCTAAACTACATTCTCAACAAAGTTTTCTATAGAATGAGCTAAGGAGTCACATTTGGAAAAAATTGCAAGGAGGCAACAACACAACATTGCTAGTGAGAAATGGAGTCATCATCAAGACCTCTACATCATACTTAGTGGCATGCCAGAAGACTGCAAGAGGGTTCGGCTTGGAAGTAAAGTGAATTCATTATATTCCATTTAAAATGATAGATAATAGGGTTATATATAATCTTGTTCTCAATATGTTATTCTTTGCATTAATATTTTCTTATTTGTAAACTAATTCAGTACATATAAATGTGAACAAGGAACTTTTATGCGAAACTCTATATAAGGCGGATGAAAAAGACATAAATGAAATGGTGATTCTTATTTCCCATTGTTTCTCAATCTGCATTTGTTTATTTTTTTATACGCTTTATTGAATTTTCTATATGCTTCTAAACTAGTATTTGTCAATTTAAGTGTGAACAGATAGTATTTAAAACAAACTCTATACATAGAGAGAACTTTCTTCATTTCACACTTTCTTCATTTCACACTTTACAAGTTGAGAGAATGCCACACACTCAGAAAATTGCAAGGAAATACTATTTGTTTTGTTCTAGGATTTTAGTCTCCCTTTACGAACCATAGGATTTTAGTCTTGAATAATAACAAAATCAAAAGTAAATGGACCTCTAATGAAGGCGATGAAAAAAATATATTAACTTTCTCTATAAGTCCCTCTAAAACTTAGTTTTCTTATCTAATCCTTGTTGTCACCACTTTTGTGCCTTCACACAATCTTACCCTTACTTTGGGGAATATATGGGATTTCAAGGGCACTATGTTTCTTCATTGTACAAATGTTTTCTTTTTAAATTCAAGCAAGGGAGACTATGCTTCCACCAAACTTCCTTTTTAAAAAGAAAACAATTAATTGAATTCTTTCCTTTGTATTTTATTTTATTTTTTACGTTTAATCATTATTGACAGATAGAACCTTTTCTTATAGATGATATGTTTATAAGAGTATCACTTAACCCTTTAAAACCGTACTGAAGTAATCTAAAATCTATGTGGAATCCAATAGGCGTTTCTTTAAGATTAAAAAAAGTTGGAGATGTAGGTTCCAATGTAAATGGTAAATATCAAAGTATTGTGACAAATCCCAAGATCCAAGACAATATATTAGAGGAACACAATATACGGGACTTGGGTCCGTCCATATTCTTTTCTAGATATTTTTTCTATATTGGGTAGATTGAAATTATCACATTTTTCCGCACAACGAGACATATTGGGAGAAGTGGGATCTAGGTTAGGAAAAATATTTTTCTTTTTTCTATCCAAATGATTAATTTCATTGATAATACCATCAAAGAGGTTAAAAACCTCTTCTAAAGGAACTTCGAATTTGTTAAGAGATTTCAAGGATCTTTTATTAACTAGTTTTTTATTATGATTCGCATTGGTAGACCAAGATAACCCATCATTACACAACTAAGATTACAGAGTCTCGAAATGTTCCTTTTGGTGAGGGATTTTCAAAATTTCTTGAAACGAAGAATATAAGATAACCCATCATTACACAACTAAGATTACAGAGTCTCGAAAGGTTCCTTTTGGTGAGCGATTTTCAAAATTTCTTGAAACGAAGAATATAGAAGAAATGCGTTTCTCAGAGTAATGAATTTTGGTTTAGCTTATCAACATAGAACCTACTCTTTAACACTTGGAAGCTTTGTTTGACAAGGAATTGTTGGAGTGTTAATTTATGATTGTATTAATGTGTTTTGGTGTTTTTGATATAGCAGCTCAAGGCATGAAAGGCATGAAAGGATAAACATAAATAATCCAATTTATAATTTCTATAATTTATAAATAAACCCACATAGAGGCTTCTATTTTAAGAAACAATTAGTAAAGCAATGGTTAGAATAAGGGTCATTGTTAAACCATAATTTCTGTTATTAAAAGCAAAGTTTCTCTACAAACGAGACCAACCTTTACTTTCACCCATGTTTTTTGAAACCACTCTCATGTAACCACTATTTCCACATAATCAAAAAAATCCTATAAATACATGCACTCTATGGACTGTGGAAACAGAGTGCATGGGGGGAGTTTGCACCTAATATTGCGTTGTCACTCATTTTTTTGCATATCTATTTTCTTTGTGTGTTTTTAGCATTCATAAACTTTGTGCATGCATGAGTTACGATCTTGATAACAATGGTATCAGAGCTTTGTGCATGTCACTACAGAGGGGTCTGTTCCTATTTGTTTTGGCATTTGATCTTTGTTTTGTTTTTCGATCCCTGTTTCACTATTCGTTGTTCGATGTTCTCTATTCCAATTCTGATTCCGACTCTGTCTCTGTTTTCGTTTCTGTTTTGGTTTTGCTTTCAGTTCTAGAAATACAACCTACATTTACATCTATGTTTACTCCTTCGGCTTACTCTAAGGCATCGACTAAAGCATCGACTAAAGCATTGACTAAGACATAGAACTTAGGCATAACTAAAGCATAATTAAGGCATTACTTTGACATCTTTGGAGCCCATGGCAATCGTTGGCAGCCGTTGGCTATGCAAGAACCATTTTGAATTTATAAGTGGTAATAAGGAGTTTTATATTCATCAAGGAGGAATGATTTGAACTCCTAATCTCACTCTCATAAGAGAAGTGTTTTACCACTAGACTATCTCTTTGTGTTCTCACTCTACTTCTGTTTTCTTATATTTAACACAACTTTCATCTCTTTCTTACTTTTTCAATTCCCAAGAATAACCCTTCCTTTTACTTTTTAATTCAAGCAATATCAAAATTGTTTTCACATATATAGTAAGAGGGTTTTGTTCTCTACGTATGCATGGACCCTACGAACACCATGGAGGATTTCAGTGAGTCACCTCTACTCGAGGTAACACTCCTGTAACATCTCCAGCTCCTATAGCACAAACTTTGAGGTGCTCAGGACGAGATCCGACAATGTGAGGAAGTACCTCAGAAGATGCAATCTCATGAAGATAAACTTATGAGGGTGGTAAAAGCTATTATCTCTGAGCATTATCATGGTCAAAGTTAAAAAGCAAGACAATATATCACGTTTGATATTACTTTGTGAGAACATATTGCATGCATTGAAAGCGAAATGTGTAGTCTTTTTTACTTTGTTAAAGTGAAAACTATACTTTTCAGCGAGAAGTCGATGCCTGGCATCAACTTCTCGCTGAAAACTATACTTTTCAACAAGAAGTCGATGCCTGGCATCGACTTCTGGCTGAAGTCGATGCCTGGCATCGACTTCTCGCTGAAGTCGATGCCTGGCATCGACTTCTCGCTGAAGTCGATGCCAGGCATTGACTTCTTGCTGAAAAGTATAGTTTTCCGCGAGAAGTCAATGCCAGGCATCGACGTCTTGCTGAAAATGAAAGAAAAAATGTAAAATTCACTTTTTTCTCGCTGAGAAGTCTGCACCAAGGTGTTAATGATCATCTATACTTTGTGGGCATGGAAAGACAACATGAGGTTAACGCACTCTATTAGTCGTGCCTCCCTCTGGATTTTGAGTATGCTTTGTTGTTCGTGAATTTTAGTCATCGTTAATGAGAATTGATCCACTCTGGAACATCGATGCTCCAAATAAAGAGAGAAGAGAGCCTATCTATGCCACCTACAAGTTACACAATCCACACACGCTAATGAGTGATGAGCTTCCCTCTATACTTCCATACCAAAGATATATGCACATAGAAGGTGTTTGGCAAGAATCACAGAAGTGGAGATAGTCTCTCTCAATCCTCATTACTGCACTTTGATTCCCTTTTGCATGCACAAAGAGGTGTGATTATATTATCCATAATCAAAGCCTTGCCACAGACTATCTATTTGTGCAATAATGAACAACATAGCCTCATTTGTTTTACTCTAATTTTTAGTGAGATTCCAATGTCTCGCATGGACATCTTTCCAAAATCTATATTTGTTGCTCTAAGAAAGTATGGAATATATATTTCCATTAAAAAAATCTAGAAGGAAGAGTATGATGTAAGTGTTGATGTGTGAAACATCAAAAAAAAGAACTAATGTGACACTAGGCAGCCTCTATGGTCACCATTAACTCATTTCCACTCAAAACATTGAGAAATGATAGCCAAAACCAAGAAGTTTACTTCTTCAGATTTTTCTAGTCACTAAAATGACATACCTTCAGTATTTTGATAATTTCTCTAAGCTCAAGTATTATTTCCCCAAGATCTTTGGATGGATGAAAGTAGAAGAGTAGAGCTTTCCAACAAGCTATCATATGCAAGAAACGGATCTCTAGAACTCAAGATATAGCGTTCACAAGATGACCCTGTATGACTTCCAAAAGTGGAATTTTTGCCTGTTTTAGTAAGTCTGACTGTCCAAAAATGAAAATTCGATGCCTAGCATCGACTTGCAACCAAAAGTCGATGCCAGGCATCGACTTTGAGCTTTTTTGGCCACTTTTTTGTTCCTGAAATAGGCGCGTTTAACACACATATGATGAAAACCACTTTTATGTGGGAAGTCGATGCCAGGCATCGACTTTATCTGAAATTCGATGCCAGGCATCGATTTACTCCACAAACCTCATGTTTTTAAGAAGTTCTAGCAGTACATAACACTCAGAGAATAAAAAAAGGTCAATTTTTAGCCTTTTCTAGCTCATTTCCTTTTTGTTCGATCCAAGCTAAATGAGTATTCTCATAAAATAAGGCTTTTTTTATCCATTTCATAATTCTCTCTTAAACATTTTAGATCAAGTACTCTAAAATTAGCAAAATTCTGCTACCCTAAAGTAGTCAAAATTTTGAAAATATTGTCAAAATTTGCATATTTTTGGGGGGTTTTAGAAAACCTTGTATACTCGTGCAAAGAATTTTTTAAAATCATGCAAAAAAAGGCTATTTTAGTGCATAGGGTTTCTCTTTTTATGACATAGTTTTTAAAATCATGCAAAAAAAGGCTATTTTAGTGCATAGGGTTTCTCTTTTTATGACATAGTTCTCGTTTGTTATGACTCACTGTTAATACACATTCCTAGATTGGTGTTAAAAATTACGAGTTTCTACAGTTTGATGGTTGTTAGGATGGCCCTTTAGTTCTTTCATGGTTATCACAGTTTGAAAAGTTTTATACTGATGAAACATATGTTGAAAATGAAAAAGTCAAATTTACCACTAACTATTTAGTAGGAAAAGCTCAACTTTGGTGGAATGTCCTGCATCACAGTACAAATCGTCCAACCACCTAGAAGGATTTCCAACATAAAGTGAAGTATTCTTTTCTTCCTCTTCAATATCATTTACATGTTTGACCTGCATTGACAACCTTTACATGGAAGGAGAGTGACAGGGTCACTACCTACATGGAGCAATTCTCACAAAATTTATTATTGGTTCAAATGCTCGAAGATGTACCAAAGGATAGCTTGCAGTGGAAATATGAAGATGGTTTGGAGGTGGGAATCCAAGCCAAGCTTCACACCCTACGACCTATAACACTCAATGAGGCTATCTGTTTTGCCTATGATGCACAGAAGGAATTCCAGTCCATAACGAAGTTGACTGGTCTACAACAACCACATTATCGTCAGAATCTTGCAACCTTAGGAGTGCACATGGGGTGCCAAGAAAATTTTCTCAAACTTGTAAAGATAGGCTTACTTGGTGTCCACGCTTTCTTTCTAGTTTTATACCTTGGAAAGAAATCTTTCTAGCATCATCACAATCTTTGCCCCTCTCTTTTTCTCTCTCTCATTCTCTCCCATAATTTCTCACACTATTTTGCATCAAATTTATCAAGGTTTAAAATGTTATTAATCCAACCCATAAATTGCAAAACTCATAAGAAAATTCAGCACACACTTATTTACATAATTTATTCACAACATAATTGATTTGTTTTATGCTTTTGAAGTTCGTAAGACTTTTAGTTCTATTTTTAGACTTTCTTTCCAACATGAAATTCCCGTTTTTCTGCTCCCATATTTTTATTTTTTGTTTCTAGAAAAGTACTTATAGGTATGGAGACAAAAATTCCCCTTCTTTCACCCTCATTGAACATATTGGAAACATCACTTAAATAGATAGATACCTTGTCACTATCTTCTAAGGTATACTTGGTATGAAAATCTGAGTCCTTTGAAACAACTTCAGATTAGGTAATCAGGAAAAATCCTATGATATCCTTATTATTCAGTTTCAAAAAGCGGAAGGTTTATGCCTTGAAGGTTTATGCGTTACTAAAACTATTTGTGAAGGATGCCAAGCAACAATCGCATGTTTCATAGCAATAGAATAGTAGCAAGGTACATTCGTTTGGATTCATTAAGAAAATTTGCCATATATTATATCATAAGATTTCTCTAATCTTTAACATGTTAGCCTCGGCTCATAACGAAGACAATAGATTTATTATGTTCGATAACACAAATTAAAACTATCTCAAAAATAACTTCTGCCCATCTCTCTAAAGACAAATTTGCGAACATAATATTTTAGAAAGAACAGAGGTTAAAAAACTATTTTCATGTGTCAGATAATCAATAAAAACAGTAGCAGTTCTTTTTTCACCTAGAGCAAGGGTTTGAATGTCATTATTGTACTCAAAAATCAAGTATGATTTATTCCTAATGCATACAGGTAAATCAATTTATGTTACCTCCACAAACGTTATGGGTCGCTTTAAACATTCCGTGCACTTCAGAAATCTCTAACTTAATCTCTTCACGAGCTAAATGAAGACCATTTCTGTGAGCAAATCTAGAGGTGCTCATCTACAATGGTACAATCCTTACAACATCCCTTTTCTTCCTTACTGATGCAAGATTGGATCTTCACTCTTCATAACGTTGCTTTCACCAGCTTTCCATAATAATGAAAAAACAAAACCTTTGCCAGAGTTCCATGAAGTCTGCCTCATTATTATCCAATCCTTTTGCAAACTATGGATGAACCCCTCTCATCAGTATTCAGGTTATGGTAACACACCCTTCCAACTCTGGGATGTCAAAGTCCAAGACAAGCTGCTAACCATTCTGCACCCATTCGAGTCCTCTTTGTATAGTTCATCGTCTCCTTTTAAATCCTCACACCTACATTGCTGCCACCATGCGCCTCTGCTCTCTGTTCACTCTTGCTTTTCTATCTCTCTATCGAGAAAGTTCTGCATTATATGCCCCTTTGCGGACGGGTCCTCCCTCCTCCTCAAATCTGTAAGCCCATATCTCCATGTCTTCTGATGCCAACATTGCAAAAACTTCCTTCCACATTCGGACTACCGGATGGATTTGGACTACAGGTATGCCATCACCCATACGAACGACACGAAGACAACCATTTTCCACTTCTCTGTTGTATCCTCCAGCAAGGCAAAGAGCCCTTTTCCTTCTGAAAAAATTCTAGAGTGATTCCAGTCGCCGCTTTCCTCTTTATTCCCTTCCATGACCCCCCCTTCCAAAGATCTCAGAAGAGCTAAAAAATCGATCTCTCCTTCCTTTCTAGAGCCCTTCCCTTCTTAGTAAATTTCCTCCTGGAGAATACACTTCCTCTTCCAAGCTTTGCGTAGTGGCCCTGTTGTGTTGGACTCCAAGCCAACTTAAGCGAACCAAACATCACGCATCCAACAGCGTGTGTTCTTTCGAAACCTAAATCATTATGTATAAAATACTATACATCCTAGATGATATGCCATAAGCATATAGACGCTCACCAAGGGCATACTTCCAATGCACATTACAAAATTCGGCTACTGCTAAACATCATCCCATCATAACCTTAGATAGGACCAATTATATGCCACAAAAATAGACTACTGACTAGACATGGAAGATACGAGCAATTTTCAAGACTTCATAGTATGAGCACTGATTGTTGTAAGTAAACAATTCGCAAGAAAAACGGCTTGAAAAGTGTATGGTTGGTAATCCTTGAAATGCTCTAGCTATGCTTTGAGTTAAAATAAGGCCAATAATGGCCAAAGGAGGATCACTATTTTTCATGACCTTAACATTATTTGATGTGCCTCTATGAACTCCAAAACTTCTGTTGCCCAAAACGACAATGATACCCACAAAAGGGTCCCCATTTCGCAATGACCTTTTTATTGTACCTTTGTTAAAATAACCTCAAAAAGAAATTACTTCCATTCTTTCATCAGTCCACCAACATCATTGCCCTCCTCCCCTTAGAATCGTACATTCTCCTACGTCTACTGATTGTAGCACAATTCCATTTACCTAGGGAACATTCAATTGTTATGACACTCCATGTTATGACGTCCCGCTTAGGCGTTGTGCTTGTTCCCACAACTCGAGAGCATAATGGTGGAGATAAAATCTTCACGACATGCACCCCCTCCAAACCTATGTGGCCTTTGGACACACCAACATTAATATGCCTTCATTGTGCAATACCAAAAATAATTGACATGTGCTTCCAATACTCAAGCTGCTTGCAATACAAGGTTCTAAATAGTAAAATTGCAAAGTCTACTTGGACTCGAGAACTACACAGATTCTTGCCATGTTATGTCATCAAAAAATGATTCACGAAGAGGGAACTGAATTTGTTACATCTCCAGTACATGCTTGTAGACTTTATAAAGTATACTGTCATGGCACTTTAAACAAAAAAGCAAAACATCAGTTAATACTGCAAGAATATTGTTATTGCTTTATAATCAAGACATCAGATAGGCCCAATCCCCTTCATAGTTGAGCTCCCTGTTATTTTCCTCAATAGATGGAAAGAGTTGCATTTTGAGTATTAGAATACTAGCCATGTTCAATATCTAACCTCTAATGGGAGAGGAAATTCTACCTTAGCATGGAATGAAGCTGATACTTTTTCCATAAGCTCTTCATACTACAAGATAAAAGTACAAAAACTTGGAGAGCCACAACCATGATCATGGAATAATGGCACCCTCTTGACATCATAAAATTATAGCTGTCAAAATGCCCATTCGATCGAAAAAATCCAATATACCTGACACCTCAGTGCACAACCCCAGACATGTTAACATCTTCACTAGTTCTAGCTCGTTCCCATAATTGAATTGATGCCAAAAGCTCCTCATCACAAATCGACCTGCCTCCCTAAGAAGCAAGCAAATGCCCCCATGAATAAATGAGGGCACAACAATGTGACTTATGTTCTATCAAGATTATCTCTATTACACGAGAACCAGAATCGTGATTAGGAAAGTAAAGTCCTCCACATGTGAAGGAATCATTGCATTCTCAGATAAATTATCTGATGAAGATATATATTATGACAAGGTCTTCTAACAAATCATTGAGTCCGCATCTCTAGATCTTCCCATATTCTCCCGTTCTAGATGATTCTCAATTACGAAAGACTTAGCTTTGAGTTCAACACTCCCATTTGGTAACTTGACACTGCCTCTTGGCCTTTGTGAAAAACATCAAACATGATGAGATCAATCAAGTGCACAGGTTATAAACATATGTGCCTATGCATGGCCATGAAATGGGCCCTATTCATGCATAATCTAAGTGCATCAGAAATATAATGGTGCAACCATAGGGATAATTAGCGTTTCATGATGAAGCTTTCCACCTATTCTAAAACTCAGATTTTCATCATGTATTTACAACTCAATTAATGTGCAATTGGGCATGCATCTAAGGGTTTGAAAGCAAATGTGCACTTACATTTTCAAACATGCATACTCTAGGTGCAATCATTCCCAATAATGGTGCAAATGAGGAAGCAATTACTCTCCACTCATAGCTTTACTCTCAAATGCAATCCTCTTGACCTCACTCTCAACCCCTCTCTTTTTCACTCACAAATCTTCTCAAATCAATTTACATATCAGTTTTATTGTGCAAATGAGAGTGTACCTACAGGAATTAAATCACGTGCTCTTCTCATTTTAAAAGAAATGCGCATTTTATATGCAATGCAGTCCAATAATGGTGCAAAACATCAAGGTTATAGGAGGAAACTAATGAAAACAATTCAGAATTTTGTGCTTTGACTGCCATTTCCATTGTCTTTACCTGGATCATTCCCTGTATTCATAAAATCTAGGCAAGTGATAAGAAACATTTAAATCAAAATATCATTATATGCATATATACAAATTAATCAAACCCTTTATTGATGAAATTTTGGTGAAGAGCATCTCCATTTTGAGACGTCACTCGTCGTTTGCTAATCCTATTCCTGTTTCTTAAAAAAACTCTATGAAAACCATTAGATACTTTATTCCATTATGTACAACTTACTTTCCTTACTCAATTCTCTTTAAGAATGTTTTTCAAAGCTGAATGTTGAACAAAACATGATCATAGAACACACATATATATACATCATAGATCACCAAGTAGGAAGGCATTATTTACCTTTATTTATGTACATTAACATGCATTCATGTTTACAAATTTCAATTATTCAATGTACACTTTTACCTTTGGACATACAAATTATTTCATATGTAGTTATCTTTCTTATTTATTTATACTTTTAATATTTACACGCATATATATATATATAAACTCTTTTATTTCCAGTTTCATTCATCTCTCTTCTCCATCTTGAACCTCTTCAGCAAGTTCCTCGTCTTCTTCATCTTCTTCCTCCTCTTTATCTACCATTGTCTCATAATCTTCATTCTCTCTTCTTTTAAAGAGCTTAACTATTTTCCCAGCAATCATTTCCTTTGAATTTGTTCCGTCTAGTTCTCTCAGAGAGTATGTACCATTGCTAAACACTTTAAATATCACATAGGGACCAAACTATTTCCTCACCAATTTTCTTTGAGCTTCGTATTGTGTATCTAGTGAGCAATCATAGACAAGTGCCCAATCTCCTTCATTCAACTTTTTAGGTCTAATCTATGGGACTTTTAAAACGCAATCTTATTTCTTTCTCTAGATGCCCTGATCTTAACTGTAGCTTCTTCTATCAGATTTCTTCCTTTTTCAAATTGAAGAATCTAGAATGCTAGAAGATCTTCTCTCGACATCTTATCTTCCCAAGGCAATGAAATCCATGCTAGGGCATGTGACTCCGTCGGCAAAATAGATTTTTGACAGTACATTAGTTATGCTGGCATGTATTTAGAAGTCCTAGTGCATGCCATCCTATCTCCCCATACGGCAAAGGGAAAATATTTTGGCCAGTTCTTTATTTTTCTCTCACAAGCCATAGCCAAAGCTTTAACAATCAGATGATGTCCGTTGTAGGCGGGAAAGTGACGGCTGGTGGATCAGGCCAACCGCCAGTAATACCGCGCACGCCGGGTGCTTGGAGCACGCTCAAGTACAATAAAGATTCAAGAAACATATAGCAACTTAGGAAAATTATTAGTGATCGATTGCAAAAGCATATCCTCGCATCAAGAACTGTAGAAAAATAATCGTTTACTCATCATAATTATGTTTTGTAACTTAAAGCTTTCTTGCATAAACGATATGAGTTCTCATATGTCTTATTTAACAATAGTTCATATATGAAAAATTAACGCATTTCCTTATAGATTACTGTGATGTACTTTTAAAACGAACTTGTAATAAATAAAATAACTAAATAAATGTGAATTTCTCAGCTAGCACATGAATAAGTATCTTCAAAGCTTTTATGTGCATAAATCAAGTTAAAGCAGAGTTATCTTCCAGATGCATTCACTTTTAGCAGTGGTGTCGAACCAATTAAGTTCTGTAGCAATAGTTTTGTCGGATCATCGAAACTAAGAAATCTTCAGGTGTGTCAGAGAAAAGACACAAATTGCAAAGAAGTGATGGTTGAAAGAAACATACAGAATGATCAAAGTTGAATTGTTGTCAATATGACATAATGATGTTATACTAAATAATTTAGTATCACAAACAATCATAGTCGTCGGAAGTCGGTTGTTAACATTTCGTTAGAGTTGCTTAACTTTCTGAGATGACTTGTGGATGTCAGTAAATCATTGCTTGAAGGTCTTCCGATCGAAAGTCTTCAAGCATAGAATTCTATGCATATAATTTGTGTTTCATATCTATTATGGACTTGTGAGAACATCGCCTTTATCAGAAGTTATGCATTAGCAACTTAAGAATGAATTTCAAACATAAATGGAGGAGTGCAAAAGAACTATTGGATCATAGAGCAATAAAGGTTATCGTTAAATGTATGGGTCCGGACGTCATGCAAAAGTCCGTAGAATAGTACAGATAAAATTGTCTTGCATAAGTCCTTAGAACCGTATAGATAAAATTGTCATACATAAGATCTTAGAACAGTACAGACAGAATCAAAGTTCTTTCGTATGTTGGTCTCTGATCAATTTGCCCCGCCTTATTGTCATCCCTGTTGCGTTTTTTTTCAACATTGTCAGGTCATGCCTCCATCATCATCATTATCAGTTTATGTTTCCATCATCAAATCACTCATTGAAAGTAAACATATATATAGTGTCAGAAAAATGTCAGATCAGATGCATTGAATTCACCTGCTACAATCACGCATATATTGCCTTTCTCCCTCGAATGCGCGCTCCTTCCTTTTGCTGTACTTCACTAGATGTAGGTCATCAGAGATGCGTTGAAGCCCAAGTGAAATTGCTCGTTGTCGAACGCTGTCAGAAATATGATGAAGACAGTTGGATAACACAAGGATTGAGATATATTATTGTTGCTAGAGTCGGCCGCAGAGCACAATCGATGGTCTCCCAAATGGAGTGTCCTTCCTTTTCTCAGCATGCGCAGTCCCCCCTCGTCCTCCAGCAGCGGCTCCTCCTCAGATAAATAGTGCTCTCTACTCTTCAGAGCTATCAACAATCAAGACCTCCTCATCGACGCTCCCCCAATTCTCTGCATATGCGCCTCTTTTTCTCCCTTCCTAGCTCAGTAGCCCCCCAAAGTTCTGAGATTATGAAGAGGCACTCGTAGTTTGGGAAACATCTACAATCTGCAGCTTATCAGAACAATAAGTAGTAAGTATCAGAGAAGTACGTAATAAAATTCTTATATAATCTGAAGATCAACGGAGCTAAACGATTCCAAAGAACAACAAACGTAAACGTTCTGGCAAAAAACTCTGAGAAGAATGAATTTCAATACTCTGAGTGATTCCTAGAATCTCCGTAGCTGGAATGGTATTTCCCTTAGTGCACAGAAGAACTCCTCAACTCCATGAAGCCCCACAATCGAATGTCATCACGATATATGATTACTTTTTATCAGAGGATCCTCGCGGCTTTCGTTTTTTTCCCCAGGTCTGTCGACTTATTTTTCCTTGCAGATATTTGTTGCCTTCAGAGAGAGACCTCTCCTCCTTCCACCAACGTTAGCACAAATAGGGCCCATCAGACAAGCAATTTAGCCGTTCTCTATATGCGCAGTGTTATCGGATCTTCTCCTTCTATATGTGCAGCCTCCTCATGTCTTGTCGTTGTCGGAATTTGCTCGATGCCAGAAGCGTGAAATTGGCCGCCTTCTATATGCGCACTCCTCTGTATACTCTTTTCTCATTCTATCTTTGTCTCCCACACACCTCAATAGTGCTGTTCTTTCCAAGTTATCCGTTGAGGATATATTTTTTGAAACCCCTCCTTAATAATACCTTATGTGTAGATATGTACCCTATAGTATTTGTATTTTTCAAAGCTTCATGGAAACCATAAATATATGTATTTGAAGGAAATAAAATCCAAGAATAAGGTGGATCCCACCCTAGTAAAGTAGCTACCCTTACCTACAGTGAATGGTAGAATCAAATCCCAAGCTAAATATGAAGTGGGATAAGTAGTTTTATAAATTTAAATACTTAAGCTTGAACCACTCTCCCTTTTGAAAGAGTCCAAAAAACGTTTCAAAGACTCAAGGCCCACCATAGATATTTGAGTCCTACAGAAAGATTCTTGACAAATGGGACACATTGATTTACTTTTTGGGCCTAAAATCAAGCATAAAATATTCCAAATGCCCAAACTCAGATATGAGGCTTATTCCCACGAAAAGAGGATGCTATTTATAGTACTTTTATGTTTTTTCATGAAAAAAACAAAGATATGACCATATGGGATAAGGTGCATACCTTAGAATGGCCAAAAATCTTCTAGAATTTTGTCAATGTTGTATTTTCTACCACACAAGTGTCACATCTAGAAGATTCTCCCAAATAATATCATCTCCAAATATCTTCCCAAAAGGCCTATAAAAGGACCCCCTTAGGTGCCCTCAAAACAAGCAAGTGGTGTGTAGGTACATGTATCAGCACTACGGTGATTATAGTGCTACCCCTTTGGAGGTGGAGATCTTGGCTTCAAGAGAGGTGCTATACTCTCTTCCTTTATGTACTCCATGTTCTTTGTATCCATATCTTGTAATATGAGCTTTATTTCCATTTGAATCCAATTATCTCTTCCTTCCTCTTCTATCTCCCACCCTTTCTAGTTCTTCTAATTCCTTCTCTACATTCCCCCTCAATTCCTAACCCTCATCATTTTTCTTCAACTTCTATCCATTGGGAAGTGAGGTTATCTTGCTCCTTGTGTTTATATATGTGAATGATTGTTGTGTGAATGCTAAGAGGGCAGTGCGGAACACCCATGTCCTAAGAGCATTTGACGTAACAGTGTATGTGCATGTGCATGTGTTACCTGTATGGATGCTAAGAGGGCAGTGCGGAACACCCGTGTCCTAAGAGCATTTTCATTTTTGTGTGGGTGCTAAGAGGGTAGTGTGGACCACCCATACCCTAAAAGTGCTCTTTGTGTTGTCTGCATATGTGTGAAGTGAATGTTTAAGGAGCTAAGAACCCTTCCTTTCCATCATATCCATCCCTGCTTATGAGTGTGAGTGCTAAAAGAGTGTTAGAGGCCATTTCTTTAGTGCCCCTCTCATCGTCTATGCATCATCGCTTCATCTGCCTACCTCTCTCTCTCTCTCTCTCTTTCTCTCTCTCTCTCTCTCTCTCTCTCTCTCTCTCTCTCTCTCTCTCTCGTTCCCTATCTCCCTCTCTCTTTCGATTGCACCTGTTGAAAGAAAAACATTTGGCTCCTAAACATATATACATATAGATATGCATGCATGCGCTCATAGTTCACTAATGCATAACTCACACAAACACACATATGCACACGTAAACATAAGTCTACACATGGCACATTCTTTACATGCACACATGCATACCTCAAAACTTTAGTTAACACACAATCATATAAACTTAAACTTAAAGTTAACTAGTAATACACACACGTATTTTGTTTTTCTTTGATTTATTTTAATTCTTTTATAGCCTCAATATCATCATTAAATTATAACTTCAATAGATGCTTTATTATTTAAACACACATTACAAACACATATAGGTAGCACATCACAAACGATTAATTATTTAAAATAATCACTTATGGTTTTCCCTTCACATAAACATAAAGAAGAGACACATAACTAGATACATAACTCAAGTCTTCACTTACTCGCAATCAAAGTTACACCCGCGTAAACATAAACAAACACACACACACACAAACATATATATATATATATATATATATATATATATATATATATATATATATATATATATATATATATATATATATATATATATATATATATATATATATATATATATATATATATATATATATATAACTTCTGACACACGCAACCTCACTTACGTATACACTTGCATACTTTTTTTTTTAGCACACAACACATATACATGTTTATTGACATATGCATACCTATATATTTATTTAGTTTTATAGGTGAGTTCACCGTTTACATTAGCCATAACAAGTTTAAACATATACATAAACTTGTTTAGGTTTACTCCATTTTCAGACCATCGCAAGATGTATACTTATATAAAAAAAACATCCTAATCTGATACTCCCATAACCCTTCACATTAGGAGCACTTAAGGGCATCCAAACATTCTTATATATGAAGTTTCACACATTCACTTCATCTTGTTCAATTAGATGTTCTTGTTTGATGCACACCATCTTTTTCAGCCTGCAAATACTCAAGAGTTGGTTTAGGCAAATCAGAAGTTCATACAAAATATATTTTCTTTTCTTTGAGAGTTTATATATAATCATATTGGAAGAAAACTCTTTAATAAAATTTTCCTTTATTTTTTATCAAAGAACAGATAGAGGATCTCTCCGACATTCATCCCCACCAAACCTATGCTTCCTCCGGATGCACCAACCTGCAGATCGAGGGAACTAGTATCTTAATGATCATCCTGAAAGTCAACCATATCACAATATCAATTCTTTTATAAATAAGTTTTTAAACTTATCAAAATTTTTTATCTTTTATGTAACATGCATATGAAGTTTATTTAAATTCAATCTGGTAATGAAAACATATTAAATTATAAAGTTAAACTATCAACAGTCAAGAAAATATTAATCTAAATTTCATCCATTTATAGACTTTGCAAAGATTAGTATGAAACAGAATTCATTTTCATTCACTCAAATGCAGTTTTCTTCATATACATGCATTTACATATGAGCAATCAAACATGTCAAAGAAATCTACTAAATCTACTCATACAGACATGCGCCTTGCTTGCCCAATTTTAGTCACTAGATGTATTTTCCACAGCTAGCCTTCTTCATCTTTCTGGCTTCATACAAGTATGATGTAAATCTTCATGTAAATAATGAGTGTAAATACCTTTTTTGGAGTGAAAGAAGGTATAACTTCCATGCATCAAATATTCTTGTTCTTTTATTTTTCTCTTTTTCTATTATTTTTTTTTACATTCGTAAGTTTTTTGGTTTTGAAGGGAAAAGGCTTAATCCCTTAATCCGAGCTAAGGTTCTACATGCATGAATAAGAAAGACGTAGGATTTCACAGACAAGGATCATGCATTAATATGCTCTTACACATATACAATTACTTCCATTATCTGAAATGAACTATAAATCCTTCTATCCATCACAAGTTCCACTCAATCTGTAAATCTAGAAATATAAATCATGCCTATTTTCCTAGTAGGGTTAAATAGATTCCCTTTATAAAATAATATATTTCATCCCAGATTTCATAGAATAATACGACCTGAAATCAACTATATCTTCAATCTTCTTTCTTCTTTAACTCCATCTTCATTGTAAATTTTCCATACAAAGCTTCAATGACGATCAAAATCATCTTCAAGTCCTGATGAACATTTAACAACTAGCTATACAAGTAAAATTAATTTCATAACCATACATTTTCTTCATCCTGCAAAGTAAATTCACAGTTAGGAAAACCATATATAATCAGTCATTCTCTTTATCATACTTCAACTCATAGTTTACATCGTATTTGTAGCCTTTTTGACGACGGAGAAGGTAAAACTCCCGTGCTCATAATTACCTTTTGATGAGGGAGATGCTAAACTCCCGCGCTCATATCATATTTTTTTTTAATTGTGAGGGAGAAAAATACAAAAATCCCATTCATATTTTTGTTTATTCTGAGGGAGAAAAATACAAAACTCCCGTTCATATTTTTTTAATTGTGAGGGAGAAAAATACAAAACTCCCGATCATATTTTTTTTAATTGTGAGGGAGAAAAATACAAAACTGGCAAAAAACTCTGAGAAGAATGAATTTCAATACTCTGAGTGATTCCTAGAATCTCCGTAGTTGGAATGGTATTTCCCTTAGTGCACAGAAGAACTCCTCAACTCCATGAAGCCCCACAAACGAATTTCATCACGATATATGAATAGTTTTTATCAGAGGATCCTCACGACTTCCGTTTTTTTCCCAGGTCTGTCGACTTATTTTCCACTTCAGATATTTGTTGCCTTCAAAGAGAGAGACCTCTCGTCCTTCCACCAATGTTAGCATGAGTAGGGCCCATCAAACAAGCAATTTAGCCTTTCTCTATATGCGTAGTGTTATCGAATCTTCTCCTTCTATATGCGCAGCGTCCTCATGACTTGCTGTTGTCAGAATTTGCTCGATGCCAGAAGCGTGAAATTGGCTGCCTTCTATATGCTCGGTCCTCCGAATACTCTTTCCTCATTCTATCTTTGTCTCCCGTGCACCTCAATAGTGTTGTTCTTTCCAAGTTATCCGTCTATGCATCATCGCTTCATGTGCGTGCCTCTCTCTCTCTCTCTCTTTCTCTCTCTCTCTCTCATTCCCTATCTCCCTCTCTCTTTCGATTGCACCTGCCGAAAAAAAAGCATTCGGCTCCTAAACATATATACATACATATATGCATGCATGCGCTCAGAGTTCACTAATGCATAACTCACACAAACACACACATGCACACGTAAACGTAAGTCTACACATGGCACGTTCTTTACATGCACACATGCACACATGCACACCACAAAACTTTAGTTAACACACAATCATAAAAACTTAAACTTAAACTTAACTAGTAATACATACACATATTTTGTTTTTCTTTGATTTATTTTAATTCTTTTATAGCCTCAATATCATCATTAAATTATAACTTCAATAGATGCTTTATTATTTAAACACATATTACAGACACATATAGGTAGCACATCACAAACGATTAATTATTTTAAATAATCACTTAAGGTTTTCCCTTCACATAAACATAAAGAAGAGACACATAACTAGATACACAACTCAAGTCTTCACTTACTCACAATCAAAGTTAACACCCGCGTAGACATAAACATATATATATATATATATATATATATATATATATATATATATATATATATATATATATATATATATATATATATATATACACATATATATATACACACACACACAACTTCTGACACACGCAACCTCACTTACGTATACACTTGCATACTTTTTTTTTTTAGCACACAACACATACACATGTTTATTGACATATGCATACCTATATATTTATCTAGTTTTATAGGTGAGTTCACGATTATCATTAGTCATAACAAGTTTAAACATATACATAAACTTATTTAGGTTTACTCCATTTTGAGACCATCGCAAGATGTATACTTATATAAAAAAAACCTCAACTTAAGAAATTACTACCATTCTTTCGTTAGTCCACCAGCATCAATGCCCTCATCCCCTTAGAATTGTACATTCTCATGCTTGTACTGATTGTAGCACAATTCCATTTACCTAGGGAACATTCAACTGTTACGACACCCCATGTTGTGATGTCGCGCTTAGGTATTGTGCTCATTCCCACAACTTGAGAGCATAATGGTGGAGATAAAATCTCCACAACAACATCAACAACCACTTTTTGTTAAACCCACGTTTCCTATGAAGCAGAATTTCAATGCCCCATCTTACTCTAGTTTTCGTCATCGTCCACAGTCCAATTACTCAATTACACCTGTCACTTCATCTCTCCAGCCTACCAAACCACCTACCCTACAAACTTCAATGGTGGATGCCCAATAGAAGCAACCATGTATCACTTGTTGGAATTGTGGTAAACCTAGACATACAAAAATGAAGTGCTGATTGTGAGCTCTTCACATGAAACCAGTTGCAGGTCCATTACATAACATGGAGGTCCATAATGAAGAAATTCCTCTTGTTTGGATAAAGGAAGCATTGGAGAAGAAATTGAGTACCTTAGGTAATGATATCTCTATTCATTCTTGAGATACTCATACACTTCTCGATGTACATAAACCTTTCATGACTACTTATAAGGATTGTTTTATGTCTGATTATCCCTTTGAGCTACCACCATCGTGAGGATCCTTTGACCGTAGCCTAGAGTTAATTCCGGGTAGTTCTCCTCCTCATAAAGCACCTTATAGGTATGGCCCACTACATTAAAAAAAAATAGAAAACCAAGTGAAAGACTTACTCCACAAAGGACTTATAAGGCATAGTTCTTCCCCATTTGGAGCACCAATTCTTTTAGAAGAGAAGAAGAATAAAACTTATGGAATGTGCATTGATTATAGAGCCCTTAACAAGATCAGAATAAAGAATAGATACCCTATTCCTTGAATAGATGATCTCCTAGATACATTATGAGGAGCTCCTGTCTTTAGCAAAATTGATCTTAAATTGGGTTACCATCAGATTCCTATGACATAAAGTGATATTTTTAAGACTGCATATAGAACTCAAACTGGCCATTATGAATTTATGGTAATGCCCTTTGGACTTACTAATGCTCCTACTACATTTGCACGAATGATGAATAATATTTTTCTTGATTACCAAGCTCTTCTTCTCGTATTCCTTGATGATATACTTGTTTGTAGTAAGAATGCTGGCGAGCATAAGAAGCATCTTAAAACAATTTTTCATTTTTTACGAGCAAACACACTTTACAGTAATTTTGAAAAGAGTTACTTCTTTCAACATAAGCTAGAATTTTCTAGGACATATTATTTCAAGTGAAGGGATGCATGTGGATCCAAAAAAGATTAAAGTTATAGAAGAATGGCCTACACCTCAATCAGTCAATGATGTTTGTTCTTTTCTTGGATTGGCTAGCTTCTATAGGAAGGTTGTTCAAAATTTTTCTTATTTAGCATTGCACCTTAATTTATTATTGAAAAAGAAATATAAAATTTTCATGGGGACTTACCCAACAAAAATCCTTTGAAAAATGCAAACATGCACTTTCACATGCATCTACTTTATATTTACCTGATTTCTTACAACCATTTTGTGTCGTTACTGATGCTAGTGGTTCAGGAATAGGTGTTGTTTTAATGCAAAATGATCATCCCATTGTGTTTGTGAGTAGGAAGCTTAAGCCCTCAGAAAAGAATTATAGTACATATGATAAAGAATTGTTAGCTTTTGTGTATGCTTTGCAAATTTGGAAAGACTATCTTATGGGATCTGAGGTCTTCATCAAAATCGATCCACAGGCTATTAAGCATTTATTAAATCAACCCTTAATCCCTTAATCTCTTCATTCATTCAAAATTTCCAGACCACAAGGCAGGGGAGGCTCTTAATCCACAGGCTATTAAGCATTTATTAAATCAGCCCTTAATCCCTTAATCTCTTCATTCATTCAAAATTTGGGGGGTCCCGTGGGCACTAGTCCCCTTCTATTGTACCTTTGTTTCTTAATTTAATTCAAGTCCGGGAGAGTAGGCTATTGCTGAACTTCCTTTATATATAAAAAAATTTCCAGACCATATTCCAATATCAACCTGGTAAAGCTAATGTTGTAGCTCATGCTCTTAGCTGATTTCCTTCACATTCTATTATTTTGCATAATATTTCTAAAATACAAATTCATTCATTTCAGGAAATGAATTCCACTTATGCATTTGATTTGTATTTCTCACATGCATGGCATGAATTCAACAATGGTGAACCTCTAACTAATGAACATTATACATTTCATCATGGGTTACTTTATTTTCAACATGGATTATGCATAACCCAAGATTTTAAAGATTTTCTTATCAAAGAAATTCGTGAACCATCTTACATGGGTCATAGAGGCATACAGAGTAGCATTTCTGCTTGCAAAGATTTCTTCTTTTGGCCCCACATGGAAAAAGATATTACACATTATGTTTGTCAATTCATTGTATGTGAGCGTGTAAAATGTCATCATGGTAAACCATTTGGATTATTAATGCCACTTCCCATTCTGAACGAACCACGGGAACAAATCTCTATGGATTTTATCATAGTTCTTCCTATCACTTCATCACATAATGATATGATTTGTACAATAGTTGATAGGTTTAGTAAATATGCATATTTCATTCTTTGTCTTTGTGATTATTTTTTTAGGTGTCTTCTTCATCTGGTTGGAATCATTCTAAAGATGTTTCTTTCTTGCTTTGGTACTCGCATAAAAGAGAATCTCTAGGGCATCCCAACTCTCTTTAGATTTCTTGCATCCTCTAATATGTTGAAATAGAAAATCAGAGATAGAGTTTAGTATTTATGACCTTTCTTGAGGATCCCTTGCACACCAAAGGTGAGCTTATCTATCTCCTCTTGTGTAGGTCCTCCTTTGGATCTTGGAATAGGCATAGCTTTATCACCTGGTACAATTCCATAAAGCTTTCTACCTTGAAAATAGCCCTCGATTTTGATTGTCCAAGCCACATAGTTGTGTCAATCAATCTTCTCAATCATTGAGGGAAATTTCTCACCCATCTTGATCTAACTCTAATACCACTAAAAGAACTTTGAGAATCTTGTAGGAGGTAGAAAAGTGAGTTGCAATGCGATGAAGTTCGGTCCACCCAACCAGCATAGGAATATCCCTTGAGCTTATGGAGGCTCAAATAGACCTTATATGCATGTGATAAGTGCAATAAAATCCACTATGTCCTCTGGAGCATCAAGGAGAAAGAGTGGATACAAAACAGATAGGTTTGCACATTGACTTGCTAAAAAAACTTACTATCTTTGGATGAAACAATCAATTGCAGGTTTAGTGTTCTACAAAGGTGTATTTGCATGTTTGGTGTTCTCCAAAGGTGTACTTGCATGTTTAGTATTCCCCATTTTGAACTTAAGAAGTAGATATTGAATGTATGTCTTCTAAGTCAAATACATTCCTTCATCAATGTATATGACCTGCATACCTACAAAGAATGTGAGCTCACCTAAGTCACTTATTTTGAACTCCTATTGCATGTGTCTCTTGATCCTTTGAATGCCATTCAGATCATTACCTATCACAATTATGTTATCTACATAAACAGATACATAGATAACCTGATTGTGATCTCTTTTGATGAATAGAGAAGGATATGAGCTGCTACATTTGAACCCTTGATATTGAAGGTATGTAACCAACCTATAACTCCAAGCTCTAGGAGCTTGTTTCAATCTTTACAATGCTCTCTTAAGTCTACAAACATAAGATGCATGACTAAGGTTTTCAAAACCTAGAGGTTGTGACATGTATACATCTTCACTTATCCAACCATTTACAAATGCATTTTTAACATCAAGTTGGAGGAGTCTCTAATTTCTTGTCGCAGCTACACTTATGAATGTTCTAATTGTAGTCACCTTTGCAACTAGTGAGAATGTTTCCTCATAGTCTATACCATGCATTTATGAGCATCCTTTGGCAACTAATCTTTCCTTGTAATTGCAAACTGATCCATTTGAGTTTATTTTAACTTTATATACCCATTTACAACCAATTACCTTTTGGTTGGGTGACTTTGGAACCAAATCCCATGTGTCCATCTCCTTCAATGCATCTATTTCTTCTTTCATAGCCTTTTCCCAATTAGGGTTTCCCTTTGTCTCCTCATACATTGAGGGTTATTCTAAAATCAAGCCCTTTTCCAAGTAGATTGAATGCTTTGTAACAAATATGGAATGATATGCATACCTTTTTGGTTGTTTCTTCTCTCTTGTTGATCTTCTAGGACCTTGCTTAGAGCATTCTCCACACTCCTATATCTTTGCTTTTCCTCTTGACTTCCATAGTTTGTAAGCCTTTTCCCTTTCATCTTGGTCATTGTCTGTATCACTTCTTGGATCCTAGACCTGTGTGCCATGCTTGCATACTCATTGATGAGAATCAGAATCAAGATCATATGGTAGAGTTACCTTTTTTTGTCTTCATCATACCAAGACATGTGTTCTTCAAACACAACATCTCTAATTGTAGTGAATTTCTTGCTTGAAGGATTATAGAACCTGTAACCCATCTCAGTTGATTCATACTCAATAAACATTGCCTTTGATTCACTTTCATCTAGCTTTCCTCTTATTTGTGATGCCACATGAACATAAGTTAAAAAGCCAAACACCTTGCAATGTCCAAGACTAGGTTTTCTTCCATGCCATGCTTCATAAGGATTCATACCTTGAAGTGATTTGGATGCTAGTCTATTGACAAAGTACACAATAATTGAAATAGTATCTGCCCATAGATAATGTGGCAACCTCTTCTGCTCAAGCATTGTTCTGGCTGATCCAACAAATGTCTTGTTTCACCTCTCTACAATTCCATTTAGTTGAGGATAATATCTAGTAGTCACCTCCCTTTTGATACCTTTATCCTGCAAGAACTCATCAAACTCTTTGGAGAAGCATTCTCCCCCTCTGTTAGATCTAAGCTTCTTGAGTGATCTACTTGTTTGATTCTCCACATGTACTAGGCACTTTTTGAAGCAATCAAACACTTCATTCTTACTTTCGATAAAGTACAGAGTAGTCCATCTACGATGGTCATCCATAAATGAGACATAATACCTTGATCCTACCAATGAAGGTTCTTGACTTGGCCCCCATATATCAATATGTACTAAGTCCAAAAGGTTTTTGTTTTAAATGGAGGTTCGACCGAGGCCTACTCCTCTAGGCTTTAACTTTGAACTTGCAACTATACAAGGAAGGTCATAGTACCCATGGGACCCCCCTTATCCCACAAGAATAGGGGTTTACATAGCTAGGTTACGCTGCAGTCATAACTACCGCTGTCGGCAAGGAGGCAAGGAGGAGAGAGCGGTGCGGGGTTGAATCAGGCCTCAGTGTGGGTCGTTCTCCCTATTCGGCGAGCGGCATCTGCATGCTGGGTGACTCACCCTCGGTATGGTGACTCATATCGTACGTCGTAGGCTGCTCCTCGGAAGAGAAAAGAGAAAGATCGCACGCATGGAACGTAACCGTCATGGATGAAAGATCGAAAACAATGTGGAGATACAGTGATACAATAAGCCGCTACAATGCAGATCCGTGATACAGTAGGCCGCTACAGTGCGGATCAGTGATATAGTAGGCCGTTACAATGCAGATCGGTGATTATATATACTGCTATAGTGCGGATCATTGAATACATTGTAGACTTCCCACTACAATGAGAGAAGGTGCCCACGAGCTTCTCTTCCGTCTTCTCATATGAATTTTGCTTCACGGTAGGTCTTCAAACTTCATAATCTTTAGATGATATCTTTACTTCAAATATCTGACAGAAATGTGGAGAGACGTTCCACAAGCAAGATCCATGGGGAGTATGCTTCTTCACTTTAGCCTTTAGAAACTTTTCTTCACTTCATGTAATATTCTTCAAATCATGAGAAACCACAACCTGGAGAGATGATCCACAAGGAAGATCCACAGGGAGTATGCTTCTTCACTTCGGCCTTCAAAAACTTTTCTTCACTTCATGTAATATTCTTCAAATCATGAGAAACCACAACCTGGAGAGAAGACCCACAAGGAAGATCCACGATGGGTGCCGAAATTAAAAAACCATTAGTACAAGAAAAATAAATCTAAATTCACATGTCACTTTTCTTAGATATGCACATAAAGAAAATGATCTCATCCTCGTGGCCATGGTGCCTCTTAAGAGTACACCTTCATACACTTCAAGAAAACTAGCTTTGTAGGCATATTCATATGAGACTCCGTCTTTCTCTTCTTCCCTTCTTTCTCTTTCTCTTCCTCGCTCCTTTCTCTTCCATTTTGTTCCCCTATTCTTTTTCCTTTCTCTTCCCTCCTTCTTCTCTTTCCTCTTTCTTCCTTTCTTTTTCCTCTTCTTTTCTCTTCCCTCCTTCTCTTCCTTTCTCTTTCCCTCTTCTTGTTCCTTTGTCTTCCCTCCTTCTCTTCCCATCTTTCTTCCTTTATCTTATTCTTTTTCTCTATTTTTCTTTCTTTCTTTTTCATTTTATTTCTTTCTTCTTTTTCTTTATTTGACTAACTGAGTTTGTAGAATATACCCTGATTCCTCTATTTATCCCCTACGGTCCAACTCACCATCAGATATTTTTCTTTTCTTCTACTTTCTTATTTTACTTTTTCTCTTTCTTTTTCTTTTCTTTCATTTTTCACTTCATCTTAGCTTAGCATTTTTCTTTTTATTTTTATTTTCACAAATCGGCCTATGTCAAAATCGGATGCGACTCATGGACATGTGCACCCGGCCAAGTTTATCCCACCTCTCTATCGACCCAACATAGCACATGACATACACAACGTCAGCCCTACATGAAATCGATGTCAGCTCGTGGCTCTGACCACCCGGACAGAGTGACTCCACCCACCTACCAACCCATGCAGGCGCATGACAACAGATAGGTCAGGCCTATGATGAAACTAGCATCAACTCGTGGCCTTGATCACCTGACCAAGGTGGTTCCACCCGGCACCGATTATCCCATCGCAGCGCACTTACAACATGCACACACATATAAAACTGGCTTGAATACGAAGGTTTCTCATGAATCATGATCCATATGGAGTTAAGATCTCATAAGAAACAAATAGTAGGATCCAATGAATCCCACTTACTAAGCGTTCAAATCAATCAGCATATACACACACTCAATCTAAGCATGCCATCACATTCCAAGCTTTCACTCCCAAAAGTCTCTAGTCCACTAATTGATTTCGTTCATATAATTTCTAGTCATTCATGCTTCATGCAAAACCATAATAGATATTTGCTATCTTCATTCTACATGATTTTCTTAAATTTGTACATATCTTTATCACACACAAAAATGCAATGCAAATGCTTTTGCAGAAAGAAAACAAATTTCAAATCAGAAACATTTCACCTGATCATTCTGGTCCATCTTCATCGTTGATCAATCTAGTTTTTCTTCAATTTCATGATCTATTATTCTTCATTACCATCAGCATCCTCTAGTATCATCATCAATCAGCATCATCAATCATCATCATCACTCATCAATCTTCAATCATCATCATCATCAATCATTATCATCAATCATCAATCATCATCAATCATTAATCATCTTCATCATCATTAATTAATCATGAATCATCGTTCATTTATCATCATGAATCATCAATCATCATATATCATCATCAACCATCAATCACCATTCATCAATCATCATTCATCATTTATCATCATTCATCAATCATCCATCATCATATTTCATCATCATCAATCATCATAAACCATCATCATCATCAGTCATTAATCATCTTCATCATCATCCATCATCATAAACCCTCATCGTCATCAATCACTAATCATTAATCATCATCATTACGGATTATCATTCATCAATATCATAATCAATCCTCATCATCCTATAACTCTTGATCATCAATCATTTTCAACATCAATCATTATCTTTCATCATCATCAATCATAATCATTTCCATCATCAATCATTATCATTCATCATCATCATTCAATTAATGTTGATCATTCACATACATTTTTATTATGATTCTTCTTCAATCATCATTCAATATTTGCAAATATATCTTGGAAAGTTAGGTTTTTACTTTTCTTACTCTTTTTCAAGCTCTTAGAAGTTTTTGAAGTCATCTTTTCACTCCCCTGGATTTGCTTAATAATTGCATCAAGCAACTATTTTTGTACTTTGTTAACTCATTTATCAGATTTTATATCTCTTTCATTTTTTTCTTTACTCTTTTCTTGTTCAATTTGATTGTCAAGGTTTAGTTGAGACTGTAATTTCATAACTTTCTCTTGATCAAATAGATCCTCATTAGTCAAACATTTTGGATCAAAAGAAATATATACATCCTGATCTTTCTTTAATTTCTCTTGATTTTCTCTATCAGATTCTCTTTTATGATCTATTTCCATTTGCTCTCTTAATATAACCTCAATATTTTGTTTTTCAACCTTAATCTGTCTACTTTTGGTTTCTTCAGTTGGTTTCTCTTGACTCTGAATAAAATGCATACTCTTTTTCTCATGAGATTTTTAATTTTCATGCCTTTTTGGTCTCCACATCTTCTGAAATGATTTTGGTCTAGATTTGGTCTCTTTAAAATATTCCTTCATTACACCTTTTCCTACATTCAAATGGAAAGGTGATCTATCTTGGTATTTACAAATTTTACCCTCATGTTCTCTTACTATTTTATGTTTGCATGCACTTTCATATGCCAGACAATCCGAGAATATATATCCATACTGATCGCACCAAAAACATCGTATAGGTCTCTTCTCAGCCCAACTTGATTTCCTAGGTATCACTTTAGGCATGGATCTTCTAAGACCTAATGATTGTTTCTGTGCAGATATGGCTTGGACTTTTACCTCATGTTCATGATCAGACTTCAATGTTGGTAGGTCCTTAACTTGGTTAGTCAACAGGTCAATCTTACTTTTCAATTCAGAAATCTCAAAATCCATTTCCTTCTTTACATCTTTAATACTTATGCCCATTAACTCAATCATGTCAAATATTGCATTTATCGCTTGCATTAGGGTCATGAGGATATCAAACTTTGATTTTATAGATTCACTTGTGCTAAATTCCATTTCCTTAACTCGCCCTTTGTCTTTACTAAAATGCTCTTCAATCATTTTGTCATTTTAGTCTTCCTCTTCTTATGTTCTAAGCTGAGAAGTAGATTCTTAATCTATGCGTCAATACAAAAGTGCACGCTTGTATGATCAAAACTGATGCAAAAAACTAGATGATCAAAGTCAAGTAGTCAAAAACAATCTTTCTGTTCAAGTGTGTGGAAGAATGCAATAATTCAAAGAACTTGAAATGCTGGTACCTGGAATATATGTCCGATGCGGAGCTTCCTATTTTCTCTTCCCAAGGAGTGGTGGCATGTCGAGTATCACCGGGCAATCACCTAGCTTCACGTCAGGTTCTGGTGTCGGCAAGGATGCAAGGAGGAGAGAGTGGTGCGGGGTTGGATCAGTCCCTGGCATGGGTCGTTCTCCCTATTTGGCGAGCGGCATCTGTGCATTGGGCACCTCACCCTCGGTATGGTGACTCATATTGTACGTCCTAAGTCACACCTCGGAAGAGAAAAGGGAAAGCTCGCACACGGATGAAAGATCCAAAACAGTGCGGAATGAAAAAACTATGCTCAATGATACAATGTAAATACAATCGGAGTCCTCCAATAAATTTCAATGATGCGGATTATAACACATCTCTCTTTCCATATCTTTTAGAGGACTTCACCCCTACTCTAGTTCCGAGAAGTCTGGACAATAACAACTTACAAAATAGATGGCATTTTTTTTTGAGCAAGAACAGATAAGAGTAATATTAGTACAGAGTGATGAGAATGTACAGAGGGCAAGCCCCCATTGTTATAAAGGAATTCAAGGATATCAAAAAAGTTAATCCTGGCTCTAAAATACATAGCAAGCATTGCTCCCCTCCATTTTTAGGGCCTACATTTACATATTATCTCTTGAAATTGCTTGGAGTGCCTAGGAGCCTTTGTCATAGCCTCGTTACAATTCTTAATAATCTTCTTGATTCAAGCTTAGAAGATAAAAGACAATCTATAGGGTGGCTAAGAAAGATCTTGTTGTTCTTGTTCTTCCATATGGACCACAGGATTTGAGACCTAACTAGTTGCCAGCTCACAATATCCATATAGCTACTAACAACAATAAGGATCTCTAGGTAACCCAATTTAGGAAGGCCTGAAAAGGTATGAAATGTGTTGATATGTTTCCAATATCTCTGAGCTTTCCAGCAATCGATAAACATATGGGAAAGATCTTCCTCTTTGTCACACAAGAAGCACCTACATGTACCAATATTAAACTTTCTAGCCTTGCTATTGGTTCAAATGCCTTTGTGAAGAATTAACCATAACAGAATAGACTGCTTTTGGGAATCGGAAAATGCCCAAATGCATTTGAATCTGTATTTCCATTAGTGGGCACTCCATTGAAGGTTCCAATTTTTGTTTAGCTTATGAGTTATGCCTTTTATGGAGATGGGAGACTTCTTGAACTGGTAATATATATCAAGGGCCATGTCCTCGAGATGCACCACATTTTGATAGAGACATTTCTCCCTCAGCTCCAAGAGCTTCTTTTTCATGTTAGCATGTCTGTGTAGGCAGAAGAAAGAGAAACATTACTTAGGAGATCATTAATATCACTTCTACCTTCTTCATTTTGCAGGGTTCCCTAGCTGTCAAATCCCTGCTTCTTGCATTTATTCTTCCTAATGGTGAGGATCTGGAACGAATGCCGACCGTACCACATGGAATCCTGAAGCAAGAAGGACATGTTATTTTTAAAAGACTCAGACAATTTGTAGTTATGTTTGATCACCATCCAAGCTTTCTAGAAGGTTCTGACTAGGGTACAACTTCTGGACATAACAACCAAAGGAGAAGTAATTATGTTCCACACATATAAGTTATTCCAAGATTTATGATTGCTAATGTAAAATTTCAACAAGTTCCTTTTGATTAGATAGGCCCAAATTTTATTAGAAACGGTGGCCCTTAGTATCCATTTGCGAGCCATTTGAGTGACCATTTTGGTGGGGCACCACAGACCAAGGCCACCTTCCTCTTTCCTCATACAACAGGTCTTCAAGTCCACTTTGAGGATCCTGTTAGACTGCTGGGTACCACCCCATAAAAATCTTCTGGCCAGTGCAATGGCTTGGGTCAACTTCTTCTTATTGAAGGACCAACAAGCCAAGAAGTAGGTAAGGGATGACAAAATGTAGTAATTCAGGACAAATATTCTTTGGGGAAGACCTTGCTGGAGCGACATCCACTTGAAGACCTTGCTCCTAAATTTATCCATAACCCAGTTCCACCTTTGTTCAAAGGAAATATTGAACCCCATGGGTATGCACAAAAGCCTAAAAACATCACCCTCTTTAATTAAATGACAACCATTATCAAGCACACATTCTAGAATACAATTGTTGCTAGCTTTAAAACTTGGTTTTTTATGGTTGACAATTGAACCACTAGCAAGACAAAACAAGTTCAGATAGTTCAAGAACCAGACAGCTCACTGGTCATCGGCTCTCATTATCATATTGGTATCATCTACGAACATTTGGAGGCCAAGATTGGATGAGATATCAGGGATTTCAAGGCCCTTGATGTTGTTATTATTCATATAGTCTTTGACAAGCCAACCTAAGGCATTGCTTGATATAGCAAAAAGAAGGAGGGCATCCCTACCTTATGGATCTTTTGAGTTTGTAAGGATTGGACACTTGGGCATTAGTAGTGATTTTGGATTGAGCATTACCAAAGAGAACATTAGTAGATTTTATGAAGTTCTTGCCAGCACCAATATCTTGAAGAGACTGAAATATAAAATCCCAATCAATCCTATCATGTGCTTTATCAAGATCAATTTTGAAAGAAAAACAATCAATTTGATTTTTGCTAGCATACTCTAGACCCTCCCATATTGAAATGATGGCATCTAAAATAAACCTGCCCTTGATAAATCCTTTTTGCTCAAGGAGAACAATCCTCTCTATCAAGGGATTGATTCTTTTAGCAAAAGAGGAAGCATATTTTTTGCAGAGAGAAGTCATACATGAGATAGGCCTCGAGTTGTTCAAATCCTCCTTAGGTCCTCTTTTGTGAATGAGTTTAATAACTCTAGTATTAATGAAATTTGAGAGAGTACCTTTCCTAGTAGCTTCTTCTCAGATCTTCAGAATGTAAGGAACCAGAAATCTTTAAGCTCTTGGAAGAATTAATTAGGATTACCATCATAGTGAGGGGATTTACCAGGCTTCAACTTGTTTATAGCTTCTTTGATCTCTCCACCAAAAAGAGGGAGATCCAATATAGAGGCCAGAAAGTTAGAATCATTTTTTTCCTTTCAAGGACAATCAGGGCCTTGGTCTTGTAAATGTCTTCACCTCTCTTGGGAGGACCAAAGAAGATATTAGAGAAGAAATTAGTATTGGAGTTCAAGGCCTATGAAAGCACACGAACAGCACAAGGAAGAAGAAGAAGCTTGGAGCACAACACACAATACTGAATGTATTACCACTAGAATGTACAAAGATAAGTAACCTATTAGGGCAATAGGTGTATATACAAGCTGCAAAAAAAAAAACCTCCTAAAAAGGAAAAAGAGTGCCCCAATACTCCTACTGTGTTCACACACATCATTACCTCAATATATCAACAAATCCCCCTTGGGAGTGATGTGTTGAACAAGGATCTAGCACTCATGTATAAGGAAGTGTCAAGCTATGTGAAATCGATCCAGAAATGGAAGTAAGCCCAAAGATTTGCAAAAAGCTTCAAACCTCTCCCTAGGTAGATCCTTTGTTAAAAGGTCTACAATGTTCTCCTGCATGGGCACATATGGCAAGTTGATCTCTCCAGCAGAGAACCTCTCCCTAACATAATGATAATGAACCTCAATGTGCTTAGTGCAAGCATGGAACACAGGGTTCCTCACAACTACCAATGCATTGTGACTATCAGTGAAGATGGTGGTGGTAGAAGACTAACCAACACCTAAATCAGCCATAAGGTGTCTATGCCACACACACTCAACAGTCGCTGTGAAAGATACCCTATACTCAGCCTTACAACTAGAAGTCGCCATAGTAGGTTGCTTCTTGCTCAACCAAGATATGCATGAGCTACCAAACATGAATCAAAAGCCATTGGTGGACACATGGGTGTCATAGCAACTAGCCCAGTCAGAGTCAAAAAAATTATGTAAATCTGGCGATAATGATCCCCCTTGGGATAAAACAATCTAGGTATCTGGGTACCACTCAAGTAGCGAAAGATTTGTTAAACCACCTACCAATGCTTGACACCTGGGCAATGCATAAACCTGCTCATTTGTGAGACAACAAACTAAATATTTGGCGGAGTAATGTATAAGCAAATGAAGCATCCAATAGCTTGTTGATAGAGAACAACATCAAATGCATCTCTAGCATCATGAAGACTTAATCATAATCCTGTCTCCATAGGAGTGGCAATAGGTTTATAGTCTTCAAGGCCAAAATGCTGCAATAATGTGTCAATATATTTCATTTGACACGAAGCTATTCCGCCATCAACTTGCAAAGATTGAATGCCCAAATAATGATGCAAATGTCCCAAATCGATCTGATATCTCAAATGAGGCATGCAAATCAGCCTTAAAATCAGCAATAGGCTTCTCATGAGGTCCATTGAGTTGGATGTCATCAACATACACAACAATGATCAGAAGCACATCATTTACATGCTTAACATATAAGGTCCTTTCAGTTGGACTATTCTCAAAACCCTGTGCAATCGGGTAGGCATGTATTCAACCCATATAATGCCTTTTTCAACTTGTACACCTAGTTTTCATGCCCTTTCTACATAACGCCATGAAAAACATACACTTTTTTCATGCAAATCACCATTCAAAAATTCAGTTTTAATGTCAAATTGATGTACATTCCAACCATGATGAGCTGCAAGTGCAAAGATGCTATGAACAATAGTCATTCGATAAGTAGGAGCAAAGGTCTCATCAAAATCAATTCCTCTTTCCTGAGCATAACCCTTTGCAACAAGCCTAGCCTTATACTTGTCAATTGTTTCATCATGCTTATGCTTCAGCTTGTATACCCACTTAGTGCCAATGGCCTTCTTTCTAGGAGGCATCACAAAAAGACTATGTACCATTCTTCATTATAGCATCATATTCAGATTGCATGGAAGCCATCCATTTTTTTGAATTTTGTGCTTCATCAAACAAAACAAGCTCATTCTCATCATAGAGACTAGACACAACCATAGCACCGCAATCTAATGCGAAAGAGGCACTATGAAAGCCTGAACGAGTATGATATGATAGAGGTGCATCTAATTTGCTATCACACAAAGTCTGCACCAGCCATTTTGGCATGGTTTTTGCCTCCTCAATATCATCTCTCTCACCAACAAGTGCATCATTTAGATCTACATCAAAAATGGAATGATCTGCATCATCACATAAAACCTCTAAAGGTTGAGAAGCCTCGTTAGGACCAACACTAGACTGTTCAACTATAAAAAGAGGCAGCAAATTGTCATACATGTCTTTGGAGCTAACTGATGTCGCCTTAGTACATGAAATAATGGCTAAATAGAATCTTCCACAAAAACAACATTACAGCTAACCAAAATGTGTTTCATCTATGGATGATGCAGACGATAGTCTTTGCTTTGAGAACTATACCCAAAAAGAATACGTTTCACTACTTTATCATCCAATTTCTTGTGTTGTTGGTCAGGCACTAATGCATATGCCAAACAACCAAAAACACGCAGGTGAGCAACAGATGGCTTGCAACCATGCCAAGCCTCATATGGAGTGATAGATTGCAATGCTTTAGTAGGATGCCTATTAAGTACATATGATGCACACATAACAACCTCAAGCCAGAAACTGTGGTAAAACCTGGCTTTTGACCATAAACCTTGCCATCTCCATGAGTGACCTATTCTTCCATTAAGCAACTCCATTCTGTTGAGGTGTATAGGGCACTGTACACTGATGTTTTATCCCACATTTAGCTAGAAATGCATTAAAGTCAGAAGACATATATTCCCTTCCTTGATCAGAACAAAGGGTGCCTATTTTACATGTTGACAGATTTTTAGCCAAAATGAGAAGTTGTTTGAAGCACATAAACACTTCGGACTTTTCTTTCAATAAATATACCCATGCACGCCTGGAAAAATCATCAATGAAAGTCACAAAGTAAAGATAGTTCCCCAAAAGAGGGTGTCTGCATAGGACTAGAGACATCACTGTGAACATGCTACAATTTTTGAGTAGCTCAAATTGAACCATCTTTTGGGAATGAGGAATGCTGCATTTTTCCCAAAATAGTTCTGTCACATACATGTTTACCAGGTGCCTCAAGTTTGGGTAGAGAGGACACCATTTCAGATTTCTGCAGGCGTAACAAACTAGCAAAATTCAGATGACCAAAGCGTGCATGCCAAAGCTTTGCATTTGACATAGCCTGAGAATCATGTACCACAAATTTTTTAGAGTCTATCAGCTTATACAACCCATGACATAAAATGCCAAAAGCAATAATCATGTTTCCATTTGATAGGTCATGAATTGTACATCTATCACCAACAAATTTCACAACCAAGCCAATCTTGACTAAAGCTAAAATTGATAATAGATTCTTCTTGATCCTTGGCACAAATAAATCATCCGACAATGTACAAGGACTACCATCAGCAGTAGTCAGAATGATCTTACCAACTCCCATGACAAGATAAGAGGAGTTGTTGGCACATGTGACAGTATTCCTTGTAGGGGCAGGCTCGAGTGAAGTGAGGAAACTATGCTGTAAGGTAATATGTTTGGTTGCCCCACTATCAAAGTACTAAACGTCTGGTTCTACTGTGAACATACACTATTCAGGAGAAGATGGGTCAAAACTGCAAACATTCATAAACACCCATTCTTCATTCTACACTAGATTAGGAGACTCTATTTTTGGTGTAGAGGCTTCTACAACAACCGTTCGAGCCTCTTTCTTCTTTGCCTCTTTAGCAGTCAGTTTTGGACAACTCTTTATGACATGATTATTTGTTTTACAGTATTTGCAAAACAGTTTCTGCTTTTCTGTTTTCTTCTCGTCTCTGTCATCCTTCTTTGATTGTGTAGAATTAGCATATTTTTGTTTACTAGTAGAAGAGCTCCATTTACCTTTTCCCTTTTGACTAGCCAGGAAAACTTGATCTGCAACACACATAATGGACATGTTCTACCTAGACTAATCTTCCTACAACAGAATAGACACTAACTCCTCAAATGTTAAGGCATTTGGATTGCCTTTCATCATCAACCAAAGAGTGGAAGCAAGACTCTGATATGAATCGGGAAGACCATTCAAAGTAGTCTGCACAAGTGAAATGTCAGGTAAGACTTCATCAACAAAAATCAACTGTTCCTTCAAATCTTTGATCTTTGTCAGAAAACTATCCATGGAATCATCCTCATTCATGTCCTCACTCTCCAACTGTTTTCGAAGGTAAGCAACACGGACCTCATTCCTTGCCTAGTATAAAGTGGTAAGTGTATCCCAAGCATCCTTAGTTGTTCCGCAAGAGTGAATGTGAGGAATAAGGGTACGTTTGACAGACAAGGCTATCAATGCATGTGCTTGAGCATCTCTACCATCCCAATGAATTTGCTCTACAGTAGGTGCAACATGAATCGCAGCATGAATAGGAACATGAAGAATATCATCATCTTCAATGCCATCTACATCACCTTCAACAATTGTGTTTGCATGTGTAATAGGATGTTTTCAACACCCTGCACAATATTCCACAGTCATTTTGCAACCAATACATGATGCATCATATAAGCCTATAATGGGTGATTGGTATCATCCAACTTATCCTCAATAGACAACATATAGAATACATCACTGATTTCAGCCATGGCCACTTACTAAAATACCTTGACACAAAAAAATGACTATATCTCAAAAAGTTGAACAAAACTACCCTATCGAGTTCTATTAAACCTATACCAGATTTCAAGATGCTTATACTCGTGAACCAAAAATTTTATATATATTTGGCACAAAAAGATGAAATAGCTTGCACAAGCACTACAAAAGTGCATTGGAGGCCAAAATGAGCTCAAATCGTGATTTCGTGAGTATGCTCACCAACACTACAACATATGAGGGGCATACCGACATTGTCCATACCGACGGTCATGCCTCGGCATC
>CM035415.1:71019467-71111967 GCA_020310875.1 Ceratopteris richardii
CAAAAGTTAGTATCAAATAGAAATATTTGACATATGTCACTGTGCTCTTGTGCGTGGGATTCTCAAGTGTGTCTATGCACGGCCGTGTAATGTGGCCCTATATTAATGCATACTTTGGAAATGCATGACCTGAATGGTGCAAAAGACAGGGTTGTGCAAGGAGCACATGGTTGTTGCTCGTTCGAGGCTTTCGATGTCATTTGTGGAAGTTGATGCCGACCTTGGTGGAGGTATCCATTGAGTCTCGAACTGATGTGATCCTCCTTATTGGAGTCCATTTTAGAACATCATTTGGCACTGTAGAGGTCACTTCAGGCGTCTTTCTCTTTGGATGCTTTCTGAACTGTGGTATCCAGTGTGGTTGACGCTTTGGTTCGGTGGAGACTACTTGCACTTTTGGCTTCCAAACCCATATCCTTTTTGCATGTCTTCCTACTAATGTTGAAGAGCTGATTTGATCTTCCTTTGGTCTCTGTACGTGGTTCTTACCCTTTTCTCTTTTTGGCTTCTTTGTTGAAACCTTTTGCATGTGGGAGAACAAGGGTTGTTGTGGATGTAGGAGCTTCTTAGGTACCCACATCTGTAATTGCCCTTGTTGAGCTGCAGCTAACTTCTTAGGCACCCAAACTTGTTGGATACCTTGTGATTGATTTTGTCTGAGCTGCTTCCTTCGTCTTCTGGCCTGGTTGGTTTGCATGGATGGAATTTGTGGGGGCAAGGTTGGTGGTTGCTCTCCTTTGCGTACCCATATCTGCTTCATCGGTTGAGTTGTTCTGCTTCGTGCGTTCTTTTGGTCTCTCGTCCGGAGAGTCTTTAGTGATTGATCTGCCCTTAGTTGCTGCCTCCTTCTGGCCTTTGGAAAAGAATGGAGTTCCATTGTGGTTCTGACTCTTTGTTTGAGATCTTCATTCTTCTGCATCACATAGCCTTGGACAAGAACAGCATGGTCAACTTCATGTGCACCCCTGGAGGGACCAGGAGTCTGTGCCTTTCCTAGTTCCTTGAGTGCTCCATTGTCTAATTCTACTGTAACTCGACTATGATTGACCCAAACCTGGAGAAGTCCACTTCTTAGGTTTAAATTGACTGCTTGGTCATAGATCCAATCTTGACCCAAGACAAGAGGTTCAGTGAGATCCTCATCTTGACACACCAGTACTTTAACAGTCATTTCCTCATCATGAATGTAGAGGGGAAGTTCCACCTCGCCCATGCAAAGGGTTTCCACGCCTCCCAATCCTATGAGATATGCTTCCACAGGATTGACAGTTAACTGTAACTCTTGACAGTAAGACACTCTAACAGCACTAGTGGCTGCGCCTGAGTCAATCAAGGCTCTTACGTTCCTTGCACTCTTTCCTTGTCCTATATCTAGGGTTAAGAAAGGACGTCTGTCAATTATCCTATGCGAGCTTGTTCCTGCAACTTCACACATGGCCATAGGATATCCTTGATCTGCATAGTCATTCGCTCTAGGCTGGTCTCTACCTTGCCTTCGTAACTTCATCCTTCTGATGCGTTCTAAAGCTTCTGCTTGAGCTTCTTCTCGAACTCGCTTTTCTTCCTCTTTGCGTTTCTTAGCAGTGTTGAGTCGACTGAGCATTTCCTCCGTGAGGGGTTCCTGATACAACTTGACTCTACAACCGCTAATATAGTTTGGGAGAACATCACCCTCTAATGTGGCCAATTGTACAGCTCCACTCGTGGAGATCCTATTGATGATCATAGGTCCGTAGCCTCTCTTTTCTAGCTTCCTTGCGTGTTGTTTCAGTGTATAGACTAAAACTAGATCTCCTGCTTTCAAACCCTTATCCTTCACATGGGCATCGAAGTATGCCTTCTGTCTCTTCTTGGCTGCATATATTCCTGCAGCGGCTCTCAGTCTTGTTTCCCCTAATCGTTCAAGGTCAAAGATCCTAGAGGAGAGCTCATGACCTGTCCATTCGTTCTCTTGTGCTATTCTCAATGTAGGAATCAAGAAGTCCAAGGGTAGCACAGCGTTTTGGCCAAATACCATCTGAAAGGGGGTGGCTTGGAGTACCGTTTTGTAGGCGACTCGGTATGCCCAAACAGCATGGTGCAGCTGTTTGTCCCAATCAGAGCGTTTAGTGTTCACTAATTTTGTCAGTATATTGCATAAGATCTTATTAGTGCTCTCAGCTTGTCCATTAGCTTGAGGGTGATAGGGGGCAGACTTCTTGTGTATTACCAGGAATTCTTGGAGTAGATTTTCAATCACTTCGTTCAAGAAGTGAGTGCCTCTATCACTTACAAGCTCTATAGGTAGCCCATATCTTGTGAATACATTCTCAAACAAGAATCTAGCAGTTGTTTGAGCATCGTTCTTTGTCGTAGCTTTTACCTCTACCCACTTAGTTAGATAGTCTGTTGCAACGATGATGTATTCCGCATGAGAACCCTGAGCTGGGGGATTAATAGGACCTACGAAGTCTATTCCCCACTTAGAGAATGCATGTCCACCCATCATAGGTTTCAGTGGCATCTCATCTTTGCGTATGGGATGCTGAGTCCTCTGACAGACATCACACCGTTTCACATAGGTATGTGCATCCATGTGAAGGGTCGGCCACCAGAAGCCCGCAAATAGTATCGCCTTGATCACCCGATCTAGTCCAAAGTGTCCTCCTGCTACACCTTGGTGAGCAGTTTCCAAGATCTTAAGATATTCACTCTCATGGACACACAGTCTCAGGTAACTATCTTTACCGCGTTTGTATAGATTATCACCAATAAGTGAGTAATCCTGAGCTTCTTGTTCTAAACTCCTTTTCCTAGCCAGAGTCATGTCTGGAGGGAATGCTTTCGTCCTTAGGAAGGATACTAGTGGTTCACTCCAATCTGGCACAATGGATACTTGATAAAGAGTGGCGTGTTCCACTGGTGGTTTAGTGTAACAGATTGGGCATTCCTTGCACAACTTTTGGACATCAGCTTCCATAGTTGGCCAATGTACTCCGAGTCTCCTTAGCGTCTGTAAAGTTCGTTGCTTTGAATGGTGTTGCTCTAGTGCACCTACATGTGCTAGTTGCAACCATTTAGCGTACTCATCCTCCTCTACGCAACAAGCCAAGATCCCTTGATCTGTGTGCTTGTACATACTTCCAGCCATGATGTGGTATTTTTGGGCTTTTACAACTTCTTTATTCCGCGTGTTCACCACTGGATGATTAGGCCCATATGTTAATACTGGTACCAATGGCTTAGCCCACTGCGGCACCACTTCCAAATTAAACAAGTAAGCATCAGGAAGGTCATCTGATACTCCTTGTGGGGCTTCTCCCAATGTGAGCCTAGATAGATGATCAGCTCTCAAATGAGTCCTACCTTTTCTTACCACAACCTCAAAATCATATTCCATTAGCAAGAGAAACCATCTCACTAATCGTCCTGTATTGCATGGCTTGTTTACGAGATATAGCAATGCTTGATGATCAGTAAAAAATTTAAACTTATTTGCAAGCAAATAGTGTCTAAATTTCTTAACTGCATATACCATGCCTAATCCTTCTCGCTCTGTAGTGGTGTAATTCCGTTCAGCCGCATTCAACTGTCTACTGGCATAGGCAATTGGAAGATCCATATTACCTTCACCAGTAGGTTGAGCAAGTACACACCCAATGGCATAATTGGATGCATCCACATGAACATGGAATGGCTTATTCCAATCTGGTGTGGTCAAGATTGGTGCTGAACATAATCTTCGTTTAAGCTCCTGGAAGGAATTCTCACATTCATCCGTCCACTCAAAGTTAGTCAGGAGTCCGTACATGGGCTTTGCAATGACAGCATACATGTGAATGAATCTTCGGTAATAACCACAATGCCCCATGAAAGCTTGTACTTCCTTGACATTCTTTGGCCTAGGTAACTCTGCTATAGCTCTCACTTTCTCTTCATCCGTAGATATGCCATTCTTTGACACTATGTGTCCTAGAATCTTGCCTTGCCTGACCATGAAAACACACTTTTCTGGGTTCAGGCAGACTTGATATTCTCTACATTTGTCGAAGATTTGCCTGAGTTCGGGGATATGGGTTTGCCTAATGTTCGAATGAGCACAAAGATCATCAACATAGACTTCTAAGTTCTTCCTCAGGAACTCTTAAAACACATGGCACATCAGCCTCTGGAAGGTAGCTGGGGCATTGGTAAGCCCAAATGGCATTACTCTAAAGGCAAAAATGTCCCATTCTGTGGCAAAGGCTGTCTTATGCTGATCCTCTGGAGCTATGGCTACTTGATTGTAGCCCGAAAATCCATCAAGGAAGCTGTACACTTCCTTGCCTGCCACTCTTTCTAAGAGATGTTCTGTGATGGGAAGCGGATAGTTATCTCGAATAGTGGCTGCATTAACCTTCTTCAAGTTAATGCACACACGCAGCTTGCCATTCTTCTTGGGCACCACTACGATGGGAGATACCCATTCAGTGTGCTCAATTTCATAGATAAATCCAGCTTCGACCAGTCTATCTATCTCTTCTTTGATCTTAGCAGCGTAATTATCGTTATAGGTATAAGGCTTTTGCTTAGAGAGTTTGGCATCTGAGGTCATGGGAATGGTGTGTGAGCATATGTCCGGGTCAACACCCTTCAAATCCTTGTAACTCCAAGCGAATACATCTCTGTATTCTCTTAGCAAGGCAATCAACGCATGCTCTTCTTCCTCTGTTAGGTCATGGCCTATGTACGTGCACCTCTCCTCTCCTTCTTCTAGGGCCACTACTATTTTTTTAGTAGTTTCTTTGTTATCATAGGCCTCTCCTGCTTGTGCCTCTCGTTTAGGCATTCTTATCATGACTCTCCTGTCATCTATCTCATACTTCCTAAAATTTTCTGGGACCTCAAACAAAGATTCTTCCTTTTCTGGTGAGACTTCTCTCTTCTTCCGTTTCTTCCCTTCTTCCTTTGGGGTCACATGTGTTGCTAATCTTACATCGTTTGTAGGCTCTCCATGCCTCTGTGGTTGAAATTCTATTTCATGGAAGTATTCTTCATCTGATGCAAATGGTAGGTCCATAATGATTGACTCTAGATCGGAGTCGCTTGCATCCTCAAATGCATCAGGGCTAGGTTCGCATTCTTCTAGAACTGCCTCTCCCATGATTGGCTCTATGGAGAAGACTGAAATGTCATAGCCATCCTCATCAGAGTGAGGTGTCCATTGCTCCTCATTGATGGCTACGTCCATTGTTGCTAGGATTTCTGCCCACCCATGGGGTTCAAATTCCTCATCTGGAAAAACTACAGGTGCATAAGCTGGGTCTTGGATTGATCTGTGGGTTTCTTTTGCACCTACCTCTCTGGCCTTCTCTCTCTTCTCTTCTTCTACTGCTACCTTGCACATCCATAAGTGGGTGTCTTCATGCATCCATGAGGATCCTGATCCTATGGAATGCACCGATTCTGTATCATCTTTGGCTCTATGGAGGGGATTCCATTGGATAGGAGGGACATCTCTATGAGAATAATCCTTGAGATTGACTTTGGTCGTAACACCCAAGTGTTGCAAATACAAGGAGTTGGTTCCCCAATCCTGTACCACTTGCAACTGTCGCATAAATGGTCTTCCCAAAATCATCTCATAGGCATGATTTTTGCTGAAGTCACATATGGCAAATGTATGCTCAAACTCGACACCACAAGTGGTGAGAGTTATTCCTTCTAGCAATCCTAGGGGTCTCTCTATGTGACCATCGGCCATCTGCAATTTCATTCTCGTTGGTCTGAGTGCTGGCTTGCCCCAACGCTTCCATAGGGAAGTGGTGGCAATTGCAACTCCGGCACCTGAGTCCAAAATTGCCTTGGTGGTGTAGTCCTGGTAGGTAATGGGAAGATAGGTATTACCTTCTTCACCTTCACACATATCTCCTATCTTATCCAAGGGAATTTCTGGCACTGTCCTATGGGACCCTACCCGGGAACGAGGTTCTGCAACTTCAGATACTTGACTGGCTACATATTTCCGCGCTTTTGGTCTATCCTTAGGCAGTTCTTCCAAAGTGAGATCGCGCTGCACCTTGGTGTTCTTTACTACCTCCGTGTTCCTAGGTATGACTGAGTCGTCGTTCCTTACCATGACTGTGGGTGCTCTCATACACGTGGACTTTGCTTCCCATGGGCCTGTGAAATGGGGTAGCTCTTGTATGGAATTAGACTCAAAGTCCAATCTCTCGTGAGACTGAGTACTCTCATGTTCCCCGTAAATAGATGGGATGTCTTGTGGGAATTGGTCGTGTGCATCATCCACAAGTTCAAAGGCAGGGGCGACTTCACTTTCGTTATCCCATTTTTCTTCTTGAATCTCTCGTAGGAAGTCTGGTGCAAACCGATTCATAGAAGAAGAAGTGTCTGGCTCCGTAGAATTAGGCACATAAGCAATCTGGGAAGGAGGGCTTATTCTATCCTTGGCTCTCTCCTCGTTCTCATAGATGGCTGGAGCACAAGCTTCCTGGGGAGGATTACTTATTCTATTACTTTTTCGAATAGGCTCATATGCTCCCTGAGAAGGAATGTAGGCAACCTGTGGAGGTATGTAAGCTTTCGAGGGAGGCTCATCTGCCTTTTGGGGGGAAAGATAAGCTTCTTGGGGGGAAAGATAAGCTTCTTGAAGAGGCTGGCTTATCCGTTCTCTTGCCCCTTCCTTGCTTTGAGGGACAGGTTCCTTTTCTGATTGTGCAATTAGATTCTCTATTCTTCCTAGGGAGGGGGGGTTGTCTGGTTCAGTGGAATTTGGCACATAAGCTTCCGGTGGGGGATGGGTCATGTTTTTGCTTGCTTCCTCCCTTCCTTGATTTTTTTCTTCCTTGGCAGATCTTGCAATTATGCCCTCTAACTTCTCTAGAAGTCCATCCAAGTGTAATTGCGTCTTGGCTGAGCCCGAGTAATTGAAAAGGCGACTGGCTTCAAACATAGTCTGAGCCAATGCGACCATTTTCACGCAAAGCTTGGTTCTTTCTATCTCTAGGTCAGCCCTAGGGTAGCACTTGTCATGATCCGTGACGTTTGGCCCTTCTTGGATTCTGGCCTGATATGCTTTAAGCATCATGTCTATGTCTTCAGGAGTGGGATCAGCTAATACTGATCCTGCTTGGGGTGGTGGGTGGGTTACGTGGGGTGTCTTAAAGGGTGGAGGGATGGAGGGTGATGGGGATGGTAGCGGTGGGAATGTGTGAGAGTGCGGTTGAGATGTGATCTCTATGATTTTAGCCTTGGTTTCTTGTAGACCTTCCTCAAGTTCACTCATCTTCTTTGCCCATTGCCTTTTCATGTGTTCGCGGCTATCTCTCCAAGCTCTTGTTCTCTTTTTATTTTGGCTCTCAGTATCGCTAGCGTTTGGGCTCTTTTCCTTGCCTACCCCTTGGTTTTGCTACACTGCTTGAGCTCTCGTGACTACCTGTACGGGTGCAGTGGAAGTGATACTTCCGCTGGAATCTACCACTAACCCAATAACATTGGTAGGCGTGATTTTTGGCATATTATTGGGGTTCTTTGGGCAATCTCGTAAGAGATGCTCTTTTCCACAATCTTGGCAGAAGCCTTGGATCGTCACTGACTGGTTTTGTGTAGGTGGAGGTAAGGGGCAATCACGAATGAGGTGATCTCCTTGGCATCTGTAGCACGGTCCTCTTGGGAATGGAGGTCTTACCTGCCTAGGTTGAGGCCTAGGGTTGGGGTTTGCATACATGACGTTTGTATAATCTGACTCCCAACTAGGTTCATTTGGCTCTTCACTGTAATAGGACTCACCATGTTCTGGAGACTGCATGTAGTACGTCTGGGGACTATCAACATGTGTAGAATCAAAGCTATGGTCACTCGGGTCACTTTCAGAAAGCAAGGGTGTTACAGGGACTATAGCTCTATTCAGGTTTTCTTCTGCAACATCATACTTTACCGGAATCACATTAGCTGGGGCAGGGGGTTGTTGAGCTAACACTGGCTGAGGCCTTTGTTGGTTTTGGTAGGGTTGCTGATACGGTTGTTGTGGCCTGCCATATGGTTGTGGAGGGTACGGGTTCTGGTATCTTCCTTGCTGCGGGTATGGCTGAGGGTAGGGTTGCCTAACTGCCTGCTTGTTGTATGGGCAATCTTGTGCGGTGTGATTGGTGTATCTCCGTTCTATGGTGCAGTACTGGCTACTAGGATTTACTTGGGGCTGAGCCATAATGGGGCAGACATTTGCCATGTGGTCACCACCACACGTATAGCACCTTTTCACAGGGGCAAACCTTGGGATTTGTTTGTTAGTGACACCTAACTTCTGAGCTACTTTCTCTGCCAGTTCCTCAGTTGATGTGGATTGCGTGGAAGAGAGGTTAGAGGCACTATCCGTGTCTTTGTATATCTTGGAAAGCTCTAACTCCTCCCCTAGGTTGTCCTCAATGTCAATACACATGCGTACACACTCTTCTATGGTTCTAGGGTCCTTCAAGTACACATAAGATCTCAATTTAGTACTTAGCAATCCATCCAGGAATAAAGCCACTTGTTTAGCTGGTGTGGGTAGCTCCGAGACAGGGCATCTTTCTAAGTATTGCCTAAATCTTCTTCCTGCAAGTCTCACGGTTTCTTGAGGGGTTTGCTTGAAGCTGTGAATCAGCGAGGAGGTATTATGCCTTATGCCACTCTTAGAGAATTCAATAATGAAAGCCTCTAGGAGTTGGTCAATGCTCCTAAACTGCCTCTCATTTAGTGGCTGAAACCATGTCAGGGCAGTGTTCCTAAGGGTCAGACCAAAGGCATTGTATTGCGTGAATAGATCCTCCACTTGTTCAGCTCTCAGGACTTGCCTAAACTCAGCCACATGATCGTATGGATCTCCAGTGCCATCGAAGTAGTTCTTCATGGACTTGACTAGCTGAGTCGGTCTCAAGGTTCTTGTGTGCTCTCTAGGTCGTGGTAGAGGGAACTCATCCGCGTTTCTTTGATTCCTGTGAGCTCTGAGTATCTCAGGTTCTACTCTATTTGTTTCCGTCCTCGTTCTCTCTCTTCCCACTGGGTTGGCAAAGCTTACTTCTGGTCTATCTCTACTTCTGTCTCTTTGCATTCCATGAGCTTGGGATGTTCCAGCTCCAGGGTGACCATAGGATACATTCGATCTTGGTTGGGGGAAAATGAATTCACCCTTCCAAGTGTAAGCATGCCTATCATTTTCCGTAACCACAAAGATCCGTTCTGAAGCGTGATCTAAGTAGGTCGCTCTGCCTGGACTATCAGGATCCTTAAACTCATAGATCATGATTGTTCCTATATCAGTTGGCTGATTAGATTTATACCTCCAAAAGGCTTCGTCAGTTTCTCGATTGAGAAGCAATTCTATGCACTTGTTGTCTTGGGGCACCCACTCAGGTGTGATAATCCTAGTGAGAACAGATTTGCCTCGGGGCGTTCTAGGTTCTATTCCCATGTTTCCTTGTTCCAAGTCACCTAAGTCCGCTTCTGAGATTACATTTCCAAATTCATCTGTCCTATCTGGGTGACTGGTGACTACGTATATGGTTCCTTCTTTGTCCAGGTATGCACCGTTTTCAAACTTGACAGCTGGGTGCTCTAGTCCTATGGATTGGTCATGGTTTTTAATCTGGACCACGGATCTTCCTAGGCCGTCCTCATAGATGCTAGCACCTAATCGGTTGGTCCTAAGGTATTCCAACTGTGTTTTGTAAGGGCCTTCTACCCTGTGCAAGTAAGGCACTCCTGAACTTCCTGTAGGTCTGTCCATGCCTTGAGACATCTCTGACTCACTGGTCTCAGAGCTAGGGTAGTACGAGTGGTGGCTCAACTGTTGGGCCCAAGACCTAGCAGTGTGGTTAACACTAGCCTCTGAAGATCTAAGGCTTTGTCTCTCCCTTACTAGATGTCGTCCTGATCTAAGGTTCATATGCCTATCTAAGTAGCCCAATTCTTTGCCCAGAGTACAACCTCGTTGCTGGTTACTTTATATTAGTCGCTTGGTTCTTTTAAGTTATTTTATCGTGTTTAAGGTCTTGTCTGATATCACGTCGTCAGGAATATTTGAATGTTGTTTCGCACTTACAGTTGATCGTTCCACGTTAAGTTCTTTCCCTTTAAAATTCTCGACAGTACAAGGATTATGCCCTTAGCTTGAGCTTGAAAGTTTAGGTATGCTTCAACTTGATAGTTGCCTATCGTCACCCTGACTTACTCCTACTTCTAATCGTTCTTAGCCTAAGCTAGGAATTGACGAAGAGGAGTTGAGAGTATTCTGACCTTTCTTGCCGAACCTTGCTCTTTAGTGCTCGAGAAGTTGATTCTCAAGCTTGCGCAAAACCCTTGCTTGGACGCTCTCAATTGCTTCTCAATAGACCTGCATAAGTCCCAAGATTAGCTCCAAGTAGACCTTTCAATTGACAGACAATTTATTTCAGACACTTTTTTTAATGACCCTTGTTCCCCCTTTTGTATTGCTAGAAATTTCCTCTAGAGCTCCCTTGGTGTTCCTACCCCTCAGTGTGTCAACTTCCAAGTGTAGCTCAGTGATGAGTAGCACCTCCTTTAATGTCAATCCGGGAAGACGTGAGGATGGTATGAAGACCTCGAGCAAGTGGCGGCACAAGTGCGTGAGTGAGAAGCACACTAGCATGCACACACATACACACACACGCGCACACACGGCAAGACAAAGAGGGAGAATCAATGGAGTTCTTAGATTACTTTCAAAAGCTCTTACAAGTTTGTTTCAATTACAATCTAACCTCGAAAATGAGCTCTCTAGCTCCTTTTATAGTTTTTGACTAGCTTTGGCCCTGTTCAGACCTAGTGTCCGGCCTAGTTAAAAATTAGGTTCCAGGGCTTATTTGAGGGCTCAAACGAGATCTAAAAAATATGAAAATTGGTACGATGGTACTTCTAGTACTCCTCAAGCTCGAGGACTCCTCGGCTTGAACAAAATGGAGTTACTAAAAATAGATAATGGTATTTACAATGGTTTTTAGTGGTTGAAAATCACTATTTTTGTAGGGGATTCTTCTGAAAATTTGACATACACTTCTTGGAGCTCCCTACTTGCTCCCTTTCCTTGTGTGTCCACCTTTTGATGTGCTTCCATGCTTTTTCCTTGACTTTGAGCTTCAACAAGGGTTTTTACACATGCATACAAATATTTACACATATACAAATATACACACATAATACATATACACATACACATGTATATACATAGGCATCACACATATACATGTGTTCTAGTGTTTGTTTATAAATATCATGTCAATGTGTCTCATTTCTTTGTACATGGTTCATGATTCATTTCACTCATGTCTTTTCTATTTGATAGTATGTTTTGCTTTATCAAATCATTTTCTTGTTGCTTGTCATACATGTCACATGTACTCCGTTTTTTCTTGGGCAGAATGTATTGTCTTTTGCTACACAACAGCATGGGAATGTTGCTGTAGCAGAAACAACACACTCTGCCCAAAAAACATTTTGCAGATATGGTCGTCAGTATAGGTGGCGATATAAGCGTTGGTATCCCCTGGGACATACCGATGCTTATACCGACTATTTTGCCCAGGGACATACCATGGCTTATATCGACGCTTATATCGATGCTTATACCGTCACTTATACCGATGCTTATACCGATGCTAATATCGATGCTTATACCAGCACATATACCAACGCTTATACCGGTGCTTATACCGACGCTCAGACCAAGGCTTATACCGGTGCTTTGTTATTGATGCCTATACATACCCCTACACTGACGTCAGGGCAAAATCACGCCTGTTCATTTTCCTCGGTAGAAGCCTCGGTATACGCCTGATATGTTGTAGTGCAAATTTCATGCGATTCTTAGATTGTGATTGGAGGGGTGTCGACGATGCCCTAGATGAAGCGGTGACCAGTTTTGATACCAATTGTTGGAGTTCGAGGTCTAGAGAAGCACATGAATAGCACAAGGAAGAAGAAGAATTAGAAGCTTGGAGCACAAAACACAATACTAAATGTATTACCACTAGAATGTACAAAGATAAGTAACCCATTAGGGCAATAGGCATATATACAAGTGGAGGGAAAAAATCTCCTTATTAGACACAACATAAGCACCAGAGCTCTTTTTGAGAAAAGGCACAAAGTCCCTGGCTTTTTTCTTCTTTAAGAAATCAAACATATGTTGGGTTTATCAACTTTACTAGCCCAAAAGTCTCAAGATGAGGCAAGAGCACTACTAGTAGAAAGGTAATCCTCAAATCTCAACCTTTTTTGGAGATCAAGGACTATCTGGAGAGAGTTTGAATAGTTAGGGGAGTTCCTCACACTAAAACATATCAGGGGTATACCGAGGTTTCTATATGCCTTGGTCACTGCCTTATTCATAAGCCTTTGGTGGGTGGGCAAGTGCTTGCTTTGCTCCCGCAAAAGGTTCAAATTTTTTGCATCAAAATGCTCTAATACCAATGAAGTATTTCTTTAGAAATGCATGATAGTAGATTCTCCTTCTTGAGACCTTTGCAAGGATACCCTTTCTATAGAAACCCAAACTTTGGTGCTACAAACTATACTCCCGCACAAGGGGTGAAGAATACACAAAAAACACACAATACATAGACCAAAAACACAAATTTCTTAGGTCATACAAATGCAATCAAACTTAGAGTTTGTGGATGACTAGGCTACTATATGTTTTATTAAAGAACATATAGAAAAGTGCCCAATAGCCATTAGGCCTTTCACATGGACACTAATGATAACAACGTTGAAGTTGGTGGAGATAACTACACACATCTATGGTGATGAGGATAGCTCTGCACACATGATTGATGATGATCTTGAAGATTCAAGAACATTAGGAATCAACATTATGATGAAATGGTAACATGTATTTTTTTTCCATTATTTTCAATTACAATTGTTTGAACACTTATGTTTTTTTATGAATCAATTTCTCTTCTTCCCAATGATCACCTATCTCTTTTCTTCCAATTTTCTCTTATCTCACCTATTTCCATCTCTCATATGATGATGAACGTCTCTCCAATATTCATACATCTCTCCTATTTCCAATTTCTTATATGATGAATTTCACTTATCTCACTTAGCTTTTTCTATTCTCTTTCATGATAATGAACTGTGTAAATGATCTGATTAATTTCTATGAGCTTTTTTTTACTATTTGTGAGAGTCTACATTTGAACCATATCTCTTAAGTTGCCTAAAGCATGCTGTGTGCCCCGTCTATTTGGAACAGTGGCAGTTGGCTTGATCGACCTAACTGAGCCCTTCAGGATAAGTGAAACTGACATGAGATATGTTCGTTTCAAAAAAGTCTTTCTTGATTCCATCAATAGCCCACCCTCTTTGCTCCCATATGTTGGATATTCTTCAACCATGTTAAAATCACCACAAAGGATGGTCTCCAAGGATATGGATTCCATTGATTGCCAAATTACTAACCTCTTTGAGTTGATGTTCACCGCATACACAAAAATGATGGTGAACTAATGAGGGCTTCCAATTGAAGTAACAATTCATGGATGGTTCTAATCCACTTGGCCCTATTCTAAGAAGGAGTTCCAAATCGGATTGAAACCAATCACCACTCCACCACTTCCCCTTGGTTGGGTTGATATAACGATTTCAAATCCATTGGCCAATAACTTTTACTATTGATGGGTTAGAAATTCCCTGAACTTTAAGGGAACACAAAATCGTTTACAAAGGAAATGTTCTTTCTCATATGGGATTTGAATTTCTTTTTCTTGTTTTCCTCTTCATCTCTTTTCTTTGAGGTAGAGAGGTCTTTGCTCAATAGTGCACTCTTGAAGGGGATCTTCTAAGAGATTTCTACTAGAGGTTTCTCCTTTTGAGAATTTTCTTTATAAAGGAGTCTAGGATCAAAGGTGGAATGTTGGATCCAATTACGGATCTTTCATGATTGGTTTTGTCACCAAAATTACGTAGAATGATCAATAACCTTTTGATCATAACCACTCACCGTTCAAGTGAAAGTAGGATCTTATCCTTTTTCCATGCTTTCCCACATCGAACCCTTTTCTCATGCTTTCTCAAATCAAAGTGGCTAGCTCCAATCCTTTAAGGGCCATCTTCAAATGGGAGAAGAGAATTTTAATGATCTCTTTATATCCTTTAGATAATCAAAGCTCTTTTAATAGGGCTCCTTGTATTATTTTGAAAATTTCAAAGATTGAAGGAGAAAGATAAGAAATCTATTCTTACATGGTTAATAGCTTTAGTGTGGAGTGCAAAATGGACAAAGAGAATAATGCATGCCAACCACTTCACATGGCTTCTAGCAGTGACCATCCCACTTTCTCCTCACAAGTAGGATTGTATTCCCACCATCTCTAGAGTAAGAACCAAAAGAATACTAAAGAATATGGTGCTCCTTCTTGATCCTCCTTTCACAGGCACATAAATTTTAGAAGTGATTGATTCACTTCCAAATGGTAAAAATCTCGGTTTTGGATGGTCTCACCAATGAGTTCTTCAAGTCCTTTAAGAAAGTGTTGGTGGCCCCTTCACACTTGTTTTGGCAAGAGGCCATGTGCTTTGGTGCATTGCTTGATTGTTTCAACAAAGATGTGATTTCATTAATTCACAAAAATGACTTAAAGGAAGGATTGAAGAATTGAGGACTACTACTATGTTGTAAATGGGTGTAGAGCTACTCAAAATAAGCTAAATACCTCAACAAGATTACCAAAATATTAGAACATACTCATATAAAGTACTTGAACATAGCACAAAGATGAAGATGAAATCAGTTTCTTGTTTTTTTTAGCATTTCTCTCTTTGCCCCTCTTGTTTCTCATATTCTCCTCTACTAAATGAAGAAGCATCTGCATAACATGAACACAATTGTTACATCATGCATCAAATTCATTAGAACTATATTATAACTAACTGTCAAAAGTTGGACTGAGTAAAGATCCGCTTTAGTAAAAATCCAACTAAGATCATTCTGATCTAGCAAACAGTAAATATCTGACTGAGCTACTTTTGCAAGAAAATTCTACTCTTAACAAGGAGCTTCATATCCAATATTACAAGGACTTACATTGGCTAGATCTAAAAAAACTTAACCTTGAAACAATTTGCTTAGAGCCCAAGGTTTTGACCGTTAGCCATCTACCTTCAAACATCTAAAGTTTCTGCATCATCAAACAATTGTTGAATTGTAAGCCTCCATTTGTATCTCTTTAAGAGTGGCTCTATCAGTAGTTGGTCCTGTTGGGGCCTTATTGTGAGCAAGGACCAATTTCTACTTGCAAATCATGTTCTCTCGGTCTTTTAAAATGACCTTCAAAGCTTTACAATTTTGCACTTGGTAGATGCTATACTCGATCATGTGCCTCTTCAAATGGTTCTCATGTTTTGTCCCTAACAAAGCGAAACTACTTCGGTATCCATTCTGGGTTGAATCCTAGAACCTTCACTGTGAAGAGATGGATAGGTATGTGCTTGAAGATGAAGAGGTGTTGCAAAATCATTGATCTACACCAGCCAAATGAACTCCAGGAGTATGTGGTGGGCCCTTTTAGCTTGACAATGGATGTATTAGACACCCTATGTACCTTGGAAGATCACTCACAAAAAGATAGATCAAAACAAATAAGTTGGAGTTAGCTCAAGGGGAACTTGCTATTTTGGTTCATACACCTGTCCAGTGTTTTGCACAATTCTTTGAGCACAACATCAATTAGCTTAATTCCTCTTGGGGAAGTCTAGTTAACTTTCAAGAGTAATCTCATAAAAAATAATGAACCACACACTGAGAATGATGTTTAGAAACTGATGACATCATCCCGATTTTCACGGGTTGCTACAGTTTGAGCCCAGTGAGCAGAAAAATGAACATAAATCCATATTTAAGAAACCAATGATTATGAAATTTTGTATGCTTATACTAGACAGTATGCGGAATCCACAAAGCTTTAAATCATTGAATTTGGATAAGTACGCACTGAGAAATAGCTCTGACAAAATTAGTAAAAAAGTCGGGTACCTGACAGAGAAGTGAAAATGATAGGCAGGGTTGACTTCAACTGAACATAACTGAAGATTGCAATACCCAAATGAAATGAAATTCTGTGAGCATATATTAGACTTATAGAGCTAACTTTACCAAGTTAAATCATTGAAAATGATGCACCAAGCTTAGAGAAACAATCTCTGCACTCTGACTGTGAAAACTGAGAGATATGGCAGTGAGTAGTACACTTCACAAGAACATGGAAATATGAACTCAAATGACCATGAAAATGAAAGTATATTGCTTGTACAATACATGGACTTACTGATACATATGTGTGCCTTGTAATCACACTTTGATATGGCATAAAGCTCAGCTCTTGGAGGTCTTCACATAGGTCTCTCTAACCACGACTAAAACTACCATCTATTTATAGTTGAGTTTGGGAGGCTAACTTCCCTCACTCACTCTCCAATCAATTAGTGATTGATTTGATTCTCTACCTACCACAAATCATGAAGTCGTGGCTCCTCTTTCCCTTTTTGATCAAGTGGACTCAACCACTTAAGATTCTTTCACTTTTACATTAAGTAAACTCTTCAAAAGTTACAAGAGGTAGTTCACAAGTGAACTTTACATTGTCTTCATTTTAAGGCTTCTTCTATGACTTTGTGAGACTCAAGACAATACTTAGTCTTGTCATAGAATTGCTCCAACAGCTCCCCCTCAAGCCAAGTATGCTTGAGGTCTTCAATCTTCCAAGATTACCTGCAAACAAATCATAGTCTTGAATTTGCAAAGCTTTGTACCATCCAATGCTTTGGTTAGAATATCTGCACATTGTTGATGAGTGGACAAATATGATATTTGAATTTCTTTGCTTAGAACCTTCTCTTGTACATAGTGATCATGAACTTCAATATGTTTAGTCCTTGCATGAAAAATAGGATTAGCAGCTAAGTGAATAGAACTCATATTGTCACCAAAAATAGTTGGAGTTCCAAACTCCAATCCAAGATCTTTGAACAATGTCTTCATTCACATAGCTTCTTGTGTAGCTATGGCAAAGACCTCCATATTCAGCTTCAGTAGAAGAGAGAGCAACTGTGGGTTGCTTCTTGGATGACCATGAAATAAGCTTTGAACCTGCAAAGGTAAGATAACCTGAAGTGCTCCTTCTATCTTCCTTGAAGCCAGCCCAATCTCCATCAGAAAATAGCTTCAAACCTAAATCAAATACATAAGGATAATAAAGTCCTTCATTTATGGTTCCTTTGAGATACTTGAGAATCCTTTTGGCAGCATCCATATGTGGTTTCCTTGGTGTGTGCATAAATTGACTTAGCACACTCACACTGTAACATATATCTACTCTTGACTTTGATATGATGTGATGTCCTCTATGAGTTCACCTTCATGTGAGATCAATTTGTGATTGACCTCCATTGGAGTACTTGCAATCTTACAATCTTGCATCTTGAATTTTGCCAACATGTCCTTAATGTACTTTCTTTGAGTGAGAAACAAACCATGATCTTTGTAGACAATTTCCAAACCTAGGAAGTAGGTAAGTGAACCCAAATCACTTATCTTGGACTCTTTTCTCATCTGATCTTTGATCTTCTTCATACCATCTGCATCATTTCCTGTCAATATAATACCATCTACATATACACATAAGTAGATGATCTCAGAATTACTCTTTTTAATAAAGAGTGAAGGATCTGCCTTGCTTGGTTGAAAGCCTTTGTCCTGCAAGAATGAAACAAGCCTGAAATTCCAAGCTCTTGGAGCTTGCTTGAGACCATACAATGCTTTGTTAAGTTTACACACATAATCAGGATAAACTTGATTCTCAAAACCAGGTGGTTGTGCCATATATACTTCTTCTGTTATCCAACCATTTAAGAATGCATTCTTTACATCTAGTTGAAGTATCTTCCAATTCTTGGAAGAGGCAATACTAAGCAAAACCCTAATAGTAGGCATCTTTTCCAGAGGAGAGAAGGTCTCCTCATAATCAATTCCCTGAGTTTGTGCAAAGCCTTTTGCTACAAGCCTTGCCTTATACCTGTTAATGGAACCATCAGAATTCTTCTTGAGTTTATAGACCCATCTTGAGCCTATTACCTTCATGGATGAAGTCTTGGGCACCAAATCCCAAGTGTTGTTTTCCTCAAGTGCTTCAATCTCTTCCTTGATTGCATGCTTCCATTCTGATTTTGCTTTGGCCTCTTCAAAGGATGATGGCTCCTCTTGTTTATGTCATGTGCTATGTAGATAGAATCTTTAGTTACTAATGAGGTGTCAAACCCATACCTTTCTGGTTTTCTCTTTTCCCTCATAGATCTTCTTAGGCCATGATGTGATGATTCTGCCTCATGTCCAAGTTCCTGCAATTATGCTTTACCTTTAGACTTCCATGCTTTGATCTTTTCTATCTGAGATTCTTCATCATCCTCTGAGGTGTTTTGTTCTTCAATCTTTGGTTGTTCTCTACCAAGATTTGGAAAATCTTCTTTAAGATCATATGGTAAATTGATCTTCTTGCATGAATCTTCATACCATGAATTGTTTTCATCAAAAACTACATCTCTGCTTACCAAGAATCCTTTGTTGGTAGGGTTGTATAACCTGTAGCCCTTTTGATTGTTGTCATATCCAATAAATACACACCTTTCTGCCTTTGGATCCATCTTGCCTCTAACATGTGACGGAACATGAGCAAAAGCAATACATCCAAAAATTTTACAATGATCTAAGCTTGGTCTTCTTCCATTCCAAGCCTCATATGGAGTCATCCCATCAAGGGATTTTGAAGGCAACCTGTTAATCAAGTAAGTGGCTGTAGATACAGCCTCAGCCCATAGATAATTAGGTAAATGCTTTTCATTTAACATGGACCGTGCAGCTTCAACGATTGTCCTATTCCTCCTTTCTGCCACTCCATTTTGCTCAGGAGTGTACCTTGTAGTTACCTCTTTTTTTATTCCTCTTTCTTGAAGAAAAGAATCAAACTCATGGGAGAAGTATTCTCCCCCTCCATCTGACCTTAGCCTTTTTAGTGATTTACCTGTTTGATTCTCCACAAGAGCCAAATATCTTTTGAAACATGAAAAAACTTTATCTTTGTGTTTCATAAAGAATAGGATAGTCCATCTGTTGCAATCATCAATAAAGGAGACATAATACCTTGATCCAAATATTGAAGCTTCCTTGCTAGGTCCCCATACATCTGTATGAACCAACTCCAAGAGATCTCCATGCATATAACCTTTCTTCATGAATGGTAACCTGTGAGACTTTCCAAATTGACATGCACTACACTTATAAATCATATGTTGTTTTGACAAATTAGGGAGTCCAAGTACACTTTGGTCCCTGCAAATTTGCTTCAATGACCTTTCACCAATATGTGCTAACCTTTTGTGCCATACTTCCAATTCTGTGAGTGTCTGACTACCATAATTAAAAAGAGCAATGTTTCTAGTGTCTTGTAATTCAAATGTGAACAATCTACCTTCCTTTTCACCTTTTGCAATTCTTCTGAATCCTTGACTTGGATCTTTAACAAATGCTCCTGCTTTTGTGAACCTGACTTGCAACCCTTTCTCTACTATCTGCCCAACACTTATCAAATTCTTTGTAATGGTAGGGACATAGAGTACCTTACTGAGTAGGTTGATGTTTCCATCAGGTGCTTTGACATTGCCTATTTTCTCCACAAGATGTCTTGTATCATCTTCTGTTTGTACCTGATGCTTATTCCTTGGATCTTCTAAATCTGATAGGAGTGCCACATTTCCTGCCACATGATTTGAACAACCTGAATCTATGTAGAAAACATGCTCATCAGATTTACCTTGTGGCATAGCCATGTTCATGATCAATAATGAATCCTCTTTTTTTGAGTCTTCTGTGTAGTTATTGTAGTCTCTCCTTCCTTTGTAGCCTCCTTGATAGTTTGAATGATTGTAGTTGTTGTAGTTGCCATGATAATTGTTGAACATTCCTCTTGAGTAGCCATAACTTCCTCTATTGTATCCTCTGCCTCTTTGATTCCTAGAATTCCTAAAGCAATTTTCAGTTGTATGATTAGTTAATCCACAAATAGAACATGAGTTGGAGTCTTGGGATCTCCCCCTGCCTTGTCTACCTCCTCTTCCTCTACCTCTGCCATGTCTTCCTCTACCTGCATAGTTAGCTTGATATGTACTTGCTTCATCATCCACTTTCTTTGCCTTTCCTTTGTTATCTTTGGACTTGCTTTTATCAGTGTATAAAGCTGACGATTGATTACCTTTAGAGCTTTCTCCATTTTTTATAAGCTTTGCCTCTTGAGTAAGTAGTTGTCCAATGAGTGTATTGAAATCAGGTACATGCATGTCCATGTACAAATCCATAGCTGTGGTGAATGCTTCCCACTTGCCATCTGCCTTCAAGCCATTGATGACCTGCCTTACAATTCGCTCTTCATCTATTACCTCTCCAATGCTTCCCAACTGATCTGCTATGTCCTTGAGCTTTGTGACGAAATCAGTCACATTTTGTTTAGGAGCCTTCTTGAGAGTTGTGAAATCCAGCCATAGTTGATGCTTCCTAGCTTTAGTTCTTGAAGAGAAGAAGGCTTCAAGTGCATCCCACACTTCCTGAGATGTCTTACAACTTCTAATGTGAGGCAACAAAAAATCTGAGATAGATTTGAGGAGATAAGACCTTGCAGGTGCATCCTTGGAGCACCGTGTGCTGAATCTTTATTGCTCTTCTTGTGTTGGTTGACTTTTGTTCCTGAAACTTGGCATAACTTCATCTCCAGCCACATAACCATATAAACTTCTACCTTGCAGATAAGCTTCCATTCTTAATGACCAAGTTGAGTAGTTACCTCTGTCGAATTTCTCAATTGATGAACGAATTCCATCTGCCATGTTCTCCAACTTTGCTCTGATGCCACTGTGAAGAGATGGATAGGTATGTGCTTGAAGATGAAGAGGTGTTGCAAATTCATTTATCTACACCAGCCAAATGAACTCTACGAGTATGTGGTGGGCCCCTTTAGCTTGCCAATGGATGTATTAGACACACTATGTACCTTGGAATATCACTCACAAAAAGATAGATCAAAACAGATAAGTTGGAGTTAGCTCAGAGGTGAAGAACTTGCTATTTTGGTTCATACACCTGTCCAGTGTTTTGCATAATTCTCTGAGCACAGCAGCAATTAGCTTAATTCCTCTTGGGGAAGTCTAGTTAACTTAAAGATCTAACTTTCAAGAGTAATCTCATAAAAAATAATGAACCACACACTGAGAATGATGTTTAGCAACTGATGACATCATCCCGATTTTCACGGGCTGCTACAGTTTGAGACCAGTGAGCAGAAAAATGCACATAACTCCATATTTAGGAAACCAATGATTATGAAATTTTTTATGGTTATACTAGACAGTATGCGGAGTCCAAAAAGCTTTAAATTATTGAATTAGGATAAGTACACACTGCGAAACAGCTTTGACAAAATGAGTAAAAAAGTCGGGTACCTGATAGAGAAGTGAAAATGACAGACAGGGTTGACTTCAATTGAACATAACTGACGATTGCAATATCCAAATGAAATGAAATTTTTTGAGCATATATTAGACTTATAGAGCTAACTTTACCAAGTTAAATCACTGAAAAGGATGCACCAAGCTCAGAGAAACAATCTCTGCACTCTGACTGAGAAAATTGAGAGATATGGTAGTGAGTAGTACACTTCACAAGAACATGGAAATATGAACTCAAATGATCATGAAAATGAAAGTATATTGCATGTACAATACAATGGACTTACTGATACATATGTGTGCCTTGTATTCACACCTTGATATGGCATAAAGCTGAGCTCTTGGAGGTCTTCACATAGGTCTCTCTAACCACGACTAAAACTGCCATCTATTTATAGTTGAGTTTGGGAGGCTAACTTCCCTCAATCACTCTCCAATCAATTAGTGATTGATTTGATTCTCTACCTACCACAAATCATGAATTCGTGGCTCCTCTTTCCCTTTTTGATCAAGTGGACTCAACCAATTAAGATTCTTTCACTTTTACATTAAGTAAACTCTTCAAACGTTACAAGAGGTAGTTCACAAGTGAACTTTACATTGTCTTCATTTTAAGGCTTCTTCTATGACTTTGTGGGACTCAAGCCAATACTTAGGCTTGTCATAGACTTCCTCCAACATTCACTACTTCCTATATGGATTCATTAGGGAAATGTGGTCTCCTCCACATCTATAGCATGGTCCTTTCGGCACAGACGGTCTAATGGGTGGTCTCATGGGAGTTGGTGCCTTGGGTGCAATGTACATTAGGGTTGCAAACTCCGGCCCATAGGTGTTTTCATATCCCTCATAACCATATTATGGTTAATCATAAGTTTGGTCATACTCCATCAAACTGGTGTCATAGGGGTAGTATTTTCCTTGGGTTTGCTTGTATCCCTCATTCGTTGATTCTGTACTAGCGAATGGTGTAGCTGGTACTATGGCTCTCTCCATGTTTTCCTCTGGTTGAGTGTATTTAACTGGCACTACATTCTATGGGAGGGGTGGTTGTTGTCCTAATATTGGCTACGATTGTCCATATTGCCCTTGTTCATATGGTCTAGGTACTCCTTGTGGGCCTGGATAGGGCTTGTATCTTGGAATCTCCCTTCCTAGCTCTCTAGGAGGGTATCCATAAGGCCTATACTGAGGTTGATTTAAGGGTCTTGACTGCCTGTTGAATGGGAAATTTTTAGTAGTGTGATTAGTGTATTTCTGCTCTATGTCGCGGTACAAGTTGGGTCCTTGAGGTGGTTGTCTATTGTATGGATAAGCTTGAGGCATGCCTATTCCTCCTCTTGCACACATGTGAGATGGATGATCTCCACCACATAGGCTGCATCATCGTAACATGGGTATTCTCATTGATGGGTGCTGATAATTCCTCTGTCTGTGGACTCCTAACTTCTTGGCTACTAGTTCTGTTAACTCCTCTACATTATTGGAGTTAGATGTCACTGTACTTCTAGTGTCTTCTGATTTACTAGGGCTTGGTGTACTTTTGAGATCATCAGCAAGGTTTTCCTCTAGGTCAATACATTTTCGAATACATTCGCTCAATGTTTGGAGCCGTTTCACGAAGACCAAGGTTCTCAATGTCCCGTTAGTCAATCCATCCAAGAATAGGGATATCATCTGTTGTTGGACATCTATTGACATATTGATTAAATCTTCGGGCAGTTTTTTTCACTGTTTCATTGGGTTCTATTTGAAGCTATGGATGAGGGATGACGAGTTGTGTTTAATTCCTCTCTTGGTGAATTCTCCAATGAACCCTTGAAAAAATTGCTCAATATTTCCAAATTGATTTGGATCCAATTGTTGGAACCAAGTCAAAGCCGTCCCTGTGAGGGTAAGTCCAAATGATTCATACTGCACAAAGAAATCATCCACTTGCTTGGCTTGTAATACTTGTTTAAACTCAGCTATGTGATCATAGGGTTCTCCCATTCCGTCATAGTGATTTCTCATACATTTGGCCACTTGAATTAGTCTTAGCCTTCTTATCGGTTCTGGTGGTCTGGGCATCACAGGAATTGCTAGTCTAAATGGAGGTACTCCAGGCTGCACTCCTGATTGTGGCCTTGTCCTAACTAGTGGCCGATTTAGGTTACCCATTCCTGAGTTTGGTTGTGTGATTGCACTCGTGGCATTGTAAACTGCACATGAGTTCGGTTGGGAACTTGGCTCATTTGTCCCGACATTGTATTCTCTGGCTCTAGAGGCGTTCCAAAAGGATTGTGGGAGGTTGTTGCCTGTTCTCGAGGGAAACCCCATATACTTCAATTGAGATCTATCAATGGCATCCATCAGTCAATATCTTCTTTGGTTCTGGTCTAGGTATGTGACTCTAGAATCATCCTCAGGATCCGTTAACTCATAGAAAGTCATTGGGCTTACTTCTTGTCCTCGTGTGGGTGAATTGTTTGTAACAAGAGATCTGACCCGTGGATTAAGTAGACGTCTAACAGGTAATCATCTTGAGGTATCAAATCCCCTCTCAAGACTCGAGTCACCACTGACTTGCCCCTTGGTGTAGTTACTAACTCTTTAGGGTCAGGTCTCCCCAAGTTTCCTTGTCCTTCCAATTCTCCTCTCTCATTGATCCAATCTAGGTTTTTTGCCACCACGTAGATGCGACCTAATTTATCCATGTGCACTCCTCCTTCATACTTGGCTGCGGGTCAGACACTATTATTGATTCTGTAGAGTTTATCATCCTTGCCACAAACCTATTTAATCCATCTAGGTAAATAGGGATCCCTTGCGGATTAGTGGACACATATTGCAGAGAGGTGCGGTATTCACCCTCTACAGTTGACATAAAGTTCTCCCTAGGGATAGAATGGCAGATCCTCCTCTGAATCACTAGAGGTGTCCGTATAGATAGAGTGATGACTTGCTTGGGTTGTACTTCCTACCGATGAAATGACACTCCTCCGGCTACTTAGCACTTGTCTTGATCTCAAGTTCATTCACCCTTCTGGGCTTATGTTGGCTTCCTACTTCCCCTCAATTAAGTCCTCAACTCTTCAATTTTTCCCTAAAATAGCTTAAATGATTCTCAACGATACCACTCTTGGTGATACCACACAAGTGATATGATACCAATTTCAGCAAGATACAATACTAGAAACCTCCGGCGATATTATACCACCGAGTGAGATGATACGATACCAGAATTTACACTATACGATACCTCTGCATTTGATGATACGATACCAAGTTAGTGGACGATACGATACCTAACCACTACACGATACGATACCAAAAGTTTACACGATATGATACTTGGAAATCACACAATACGATACTGGAACTATGGATGATATGATAGCACTTTTTGCACGATACGATACTAAAATAAGCATGATACGATATGGAATCGATGATATGATACCAACCTTGCACTCGATACAATACCATTCGGTCAAACGATACGATACCGTTCGGTTGGACGATACGATACCGTGACAAAGATGGTACGATACCGAGTGGACCATGATACGATACCACCGACCAATCCGCGATCGTGATACCAAAACTTGATGATACGATATCAGAATGGTATCACGATACCTCAAGTGGGTATGCAACAATACGATACTAGGCGAGTATCATGATACTAGGGAATTTTGGTATCGCGATACCAAAACTCAATCGACCGTGATACTTCAGCCAAATTTCATCTAAACTCAAAAATTTTTGATGCAAAGTCTTTATTTACCTCACCTCTTCCCTCTTGACCCCCTGTATCACTCAAAACTCTCCAAAGCATGTCATGATACCATTTACAGTAGTAAAGCACAAATTCGAGCTTCTCTCCTAGCTCCGAACTCCGAATATGGTCAATAGCGAGTTCCTTTTGAAGCTCTCAATGAGAAGCATCTATTAGTAGTATTTTCACTCGAATCTGACAAATGTTCTTCAAGTTATGTGCAAAATAGTGAATGGTAGGAAACACCAACACTCGCTCCACAACTCATGATGGCTCACACACACACACTACAGTGGTTCAAGAGTGATGGGAAGGCATAGATAACAGTCCTACACACACGTTCCAAGCATTACACACACATAAAAGATCATGGAGAAGGAGGAAATCAGTAGGAAAGAAGAAAATTCGAATTTCTTCTCTACCTCTTCACAATGGCAAAAAATCTTTACAAAGAGTCACAAAATGAGTTACATACTTGTGCCCTAAAAATGGTCCTTTCACACAAGACACCAGCACTTTATTGACTAAAAGACTAATTTCCTACTAGTTTACAAGGGTAATGATATAGATATCTATGGATATGCATCTAGAGGACTCCTCTAGTGCATTTACATCGAAAAATATATTACAAAGTGACTATGTTACAAAAATAAAAGTGTCCAAATCGCAAAAAATTTGGGGCCCTTCTTTTTCTCTGCATCTCTGCTCTTCTTTTCTCTGCAACATTTATCAACTGGCCTCATGGAAAATTCATATTCTATATGGAGCTTCAATACTGTGTAAAAAATTCTCATAAATGCATGGAAGGTGCAAAAGTGAACATTAACTAAAGCAAATGGAATAATGGGATTCCAATCCTTAACCGATATGTCCCAATTATGTGTACCTAGCATGGGACACCTAATTAAAGGTATATCCAATTCACTATACGTAGATGCATTTGTGCCATAATCTAAATTATCTATGTTGTTTTATTGTCTCTTTGTCGGTTTATAACCTCGTATGCAATATGGAGAAGGATAGAAAGAAGATGCACCTTGTTTGCAGCCTAACATGCATTTCATAGACTTTGAGTCTCCACCCAAGTGCCATTCTACCTAAAAATCACCTAGGCCCTCAATATTGAGTTTTGCACCATGATTTTGAGACACTATCACCTTTGTAATCCATGGTGTACTACTAAAATTCCATGAAGATACATCCTTAGATTCTTTAGGTATCTTAATAACACCTAACCACCATATATCTTGCTCACATTGAACACCATATGTAAAGTGATGGGTAGAGTTCTCACTTTCTTCAATAATGCCATGTGCCATAGCATCATTCATGATGTCACACTAAGTGTGTCCATATGTCATCCCTTTATTACTCGAAATTCTTCTAGCTTCAATAAAAACTTGAGTTGGGAATCACTATGTACATCACATAACAAAAAATATCTTAATAAAAATACCATGAATGTCATTATCAAAATAATGGATAGACCTTTAATTCTAGATTTGTAAAGTTGAAACATTGCCATTTGAAGGCTCTCCAAACTAACAAATATGTTGTTGTCATTTGTGTAAGTGAATCTTTTTGTAAATGAATTTTCAAACTCTTTTTTAGATTTAGTTCAATGATAAATGGATGTAGGCATAATATCTTCTATATGCAAGTAATGGCCAAGAATATTAGCTACATATTCATTAGTCTTCTTCTTCTTTGGAGATACATTATAAGGGCATGGAAAAATACTTTGCAAAATACTTTTTGTTTTGTAATGCCTACTTCCAAGAATTGTAAAATGCATTGTATCTACTAGTACTTATACCTCCTTCATTGCATACCATCTTCACCTCTCAAGAAGTGATAATATCTTTTAACTTTACTACAAAATCGTTTATCATTTGCACCATGATATGACTTCCTATTGGTGACTCCAAAATAGTAAGCACATATTTGTTGCTCGAATAAAGCTCAACAACTTGAATGTATCCTCTTACAAAAAGAATAACCAAGTGAAACACGAAATTAATTGCTAAAATACATGGATTTTGTGCTCCACCACAGGCTGAAAGAGCTTCAAAGGATGATAATGGTCATTTGCTGTATCTCATACCAAGTGGGGTCTCTTTCAATTGTGTTAAATTCACATTTAACTTTTTAATTGTGCTCTCCTTTTCTTCCACATCTTTTTGGAGTATATTATTGCACTCTTTCAAAGCTTTGATAACACTTTCTAAAGTGGCAATTTTCAAATGGTTGTTATGACATAAATGTATCGAAGAATTTGCAATAGATGATGAATGGATAGACAATCAATTACACTAACCTAGTAGTCCAAATTCACCAATACCAAGGAATTGTGGAAACATGGAGATACTATGCAATGTAGACTGAAAAGTAGACACTAGATCTAGGGGATACAATTCACCATCAACCCAAAGACCAATGTTCTTCTCTCCACTTGCACCTTGTTCATTTTGAGAATCTTTTTCATTGCTATCTCTAGATGTTCGCACATGTTTTGTTGGAACACTAACATGCTCAATTGTTGAATGAGGAGAACACGCAAGTGCTGGTGTCATGTCCCTAATACATATGAGCACCATGATGTTTAGAAACTCTAGCACCATAATAGCGAGAAGCACATTGATGTCTCAAATGGCTTGTATAGTAGTTATTTTGTAAAAAAAAGTGTATTTTGGTATGTGGATATATCAAAATCACTTTTTGCAATGTGTAAGAGTGAAAATAAGAAGTGACCGTCGGTATGACCGTTTTAAACGGATCGTTGGTGTGGCCTACAGTCACCGGTATAAGCGTCGGTATAGGCGTCGGTATATGCGTCGATATGAGCGTCGGTATAAGCGTCGGTAACTTACTGGCAACTACCGACGCGTATACCGACGTCCATACTGGCGCCTATACCGGCGGTGAATTTTTAAACATACCGCGAATCCGAGAGCAAAACTTCACATTTCTACGCGTGTTTGAGTACTGTCGACTTGCGCGCGCGAACCTGCATTGTCTTGTGCACACACAGACACACATGGATCTCTCTCTCTACACACACACTCTCTCTCGGCTTAGCTCTCACATCTTGGTAAGTGCTGCGCGTACTGTTAGCATTTGTGTTTCTCTATGCTTTAGGGTTTCTAATTTCTCTTTTCGTTGATTTTGCAGAAGTTCGTTGGCGTCGATTGTTTGGAATTGGACGAGAGACGACCTACATTACGCTTTGACGACAACGATTCAAAGAGAGACATACTTGTAACTGATTCAGAGAGAAGGAGAGAGAGAGAGAGAGAGAGAGAGAGAGAGAGAGAGAGAGAAAGAGAGAGAGAGAGAGAGAAAGAAAGAGAGAGAGAAGAGAAAGGAAGATACACATTAATTTACACATGCATACATACACACATACATGTACACACATGCATGCTTACATACACACACCTATACACACATGCATGCTTACATACACACACCTATACACACATGCATGCTTACATACACACACACATATACACATATGCATGCATACACACACATGCCATAAATTTACACACATGCATACACACATACATACACACACATATATACACATATGCATACATACACATACACACACACATATACACACATACATACACACATATACACACATGCATGCATACATACACACACATACACCGGCATGCATGCATACACACATGCATACATACACACATATACACACATGCATGTATACATACACACACATGTATACGCATGCTTACACATACACACACATACACACATGCATGCATACATACACACACGTACACACACATGCACACACATGCATGCCTACATACACACACATACACATACACACACATGTATACACATGTATACATACACACACACATGTACACATGCATACATACACACACATATATACACACATGCATACATACACACATATAATCCTATTTTTATTTTGAAGTTTTTGTTTTACATCAAATATATAAAAATAGGATTAGGGTTTTAGGGTTAAATATTTAAGATTAGATTTTTAGGGTTTTAAATAGGATTAGGGTTTTAGGGTTAAATATTTAAGATTAGGGTTTTAGGGTTTTAGGTCTAGATATTTAAGATTAAGGTTTTAGGGTTTAGTATTTCAGATTTAAGTCTAAGTCTTTCTGATTAGGGTTTTAGGATTTTAATACGTAGATAACTTATATACACAAACACACATATACATATAATGCATACATACATGTAGATACACATGCATACAAAAATATACATATTTTATATTTAAATCTTTAAGATTAGGGTTTTAGGGTTATAACACCTACATAACATATATGCACACATACACATACACATATAATACATATATACATGTATATACACATGTATACAGAAATATACATATTTTAGGTCTACATATTTAAGATTAGGGTTTTAGGGTTTAGTATTTCAGATTTAAGTCTAAGTCTTTCTGATTAGGGTTTTAGGATTTTAATACGTAGATTACATTTATACACAAACACACATATACATATAATACATACATACATGTAGATACACATGCATACAAAAATATACATATTTTAGATTTAAATCTTTAAAATTAGGGTTTTAGGTTTATAACACCTACATAACATATATGCACACATACACATGCACATGTAATACATATATACATGTATATACACATGTATACAGAAATATACATATTTTAGGTCTAGATATTTAAGATTAGAATTTCAGGGTTTAGTATTTCATATTTAAGTCTAAGTCTTTCTGATTAGGGTTTTAGGATTTTAATACGTAGATAACATATATACACAAGCACACATATACATATAATACATACATACATGTAGATACACATGCATACAAAAATATACATATTTTAGATTTAAATCTTTAAGATTAGGGTTTTAGGGTTATAACACCTACATAAGATATATGCACACATACACATGCACATGTAATACATATATACATGTATATACACATGTATACAGAAATATACATATTTTAGGTCTACATATTTAAGATTAGGGTTTTAGGGTTTAGTATTTCAGATTTAAGTCTAAAATTAAATATATAAAAATAGGATTACGTAAGAAAAAAAATCTGAATATATAAATAAATATATATATAAAATAAGATAATTATATACATAAATAAATATAAAAAGAACTAGTGTTTTAAATAATTTAATTAAATATTTATAATTAAATATATAAAATTAAATATATAAAAATAGGATTACGTAAGGAAAAAAAATCTTAATATATAAATAAATATATATATAAAATAAGATAATTATATACATAAATAAATATAAAAAGAACTAGTGTTTTAAATAATTTAATTAAATATTTATAATTAAATATATAAAAATAGGATTACGTAAGAAAAAATCTGAATATATAAATAAATATATATATAAAATAAGATAATTATATACATAAATAAATATAAAAAGAACTAGTGTTTTAAATTATTTTATTAAATATATATAATTAAATATAATTAAGTAAAGAAAAAATCTGAATATATAAATAAATATATAAATACACAAACACACATACTTATATACCTATCTATATTCACATATATATACATATACGCATATATATACACATGCATACATATATATACATGTTTTAGTTCTAGGTCATTTGGATTAGGGTTTTAGGGTTTTAACACGTACATAACATATATACACACATACACATACACATATAATACATATATACATGTATATACACATGTGTATAGAAATATACATAATTTAGGTCTAGATCTTTAAAATTAGGGTTTTAGGGTTTAGGCATACATATAACTTAATTAAGAGGAAAAAAATCTGAATAAATATATATATATATATATATATATATATATATATATATATATATATATATATATATATATATATATATATATATATATATATAATAGGATTAATTAAGAAAAAATCCGAATATATAGATAAAATAGGATAGCTATATAGATTAGGGTTTTAAAACTAGGACTTTAAGTTTTTTTAGGTATTTAAGTATTTAGGTCTTTAAGAGTTAGAGTTTTAGGTTTAATAAGAAAAGAAATGTTCTAAAATGTCCACATTGTAGCAGATGGCTTCTTTGGATCCTGAAGAGAGAATGGCATGTCCTTGCACATAGTGCAAGTATCAAATTTATCGGAAACAACGGATTTGTACTGCACATGTTAGAGCGTATGGATCCTTTGATAGGAGTCGACTGGAAAACCTACGCTATCATTCACATGGTCCCCCAGGTGAGCAGATGGATCCAAACGACATTGCACCGGTAACATCTCGTGGACAAAAGAGAGCAAAAAAGCACTTAGACATAGAAGCAAGCACTAATAATATTACACAGAATGAACATATGGAAGAGATGCTTGAAGCATTTTATGAGATGGATGAAGATCATGATGGTGAAGAAGGTGTCGACGAGAGTTTCATGGACACAATAGAAATTCCACGATCAGAAGTTGATGAAGAATATGAAAACATGCAAAGATTAGCTCTTTTACCACTTTACAATGGAGCAAAGATATCTGTACTACGTGCTTCACTCGCGATGCTCAATCTGCAATCCATTTATGGATGGTCAAATAGTAGTGTCACTGAATTGTTCAGGTAAGTGGAGAACAAATTGGCTTTCATTGTTGTATCACAATAACTTCATTTACTAATATCATTTTAATTGCTTATTGTAGGCCTCTTAAAGATCAAATTTTGCCAGAGGGCAATGACATGCCTCCAACACGTGGAGATGCAAAAAAACTTTTACAGACCATTGGAATGGATTATACGAAAATTCATGCTTGTCCGAATGATTGCATTCTCTTTCGGAATGAGTATGAGCATCTCCACGTATGTCCAAAGTGTGGAGTAAATAGATTTAGAGAAGACGTTATAGGCGAAGCAATCCCCGCAAAGGTTCTTTGCCACTTTCCTATCATTCCACGAATTAAGAACATGTTTAGATGCAAATCTATAGCTGAGTTAATGTCATGGCATACAAAGAGCAGGTCTACAGATAATGTAATGCGAGTGCCAGCTGACTATGATGCTTGGAAGCACATAGATAGTAAGTGGCCAGAGTTTGCTAGTGAGCCTTGGTCCATACGTCTAGGCCTAGCTATGGATGGAGTGAATCCATTTGGATTACGCAGTTCTTCATGGAGCACATGGCCTGTATGTTTGGTCAATTATAATATCCCACCATGGTTGGCCACAAAGAAAGGTCATTTATTATTAGCTCTTATTGTACCAGGTAAGTATAAGGTAAAAAACATGTAGAAGAACTGCGCATTTTATGGGATGGGATCACTGTATATCTTGCACCACTTGTAGAAGAGCTGCGCATTTTATGGGATGGGATCACTGTGCGTGACATGTCTCAACCTATAAGAAGACGAGACGTGCGAGTGCAAGGCATACTTATGTGGACAATGCATGATTGGCCTGGTTATGGTGAATGTTCAGGTTTATCAATTTCGGGTTACCAGGTGTTGCTCTAGCACAATGGTGAGAACCACGTTAAGAAGCTCCACCTCCTTAATGTCAATCTGTGGAAGAGATAGGAGTGATATGCAGATCATGAGAGTGAGATGAAGTGAGAGTGAAGGTGAGAAGCATAGAGATGCACACACACATACACACACACTACGAAGAGACAAGCAAGACACAATGGAAGGTGAGAAATCAACTCTATTGCTCAAGATCTCAATTACAAGCTCAAAATAGCTCTAAGCTCACACTAACCAACCTCAAAAATGAGCTCTCTCACTCTTTTTATAGATTCTAGACTAGTTTTGACCGGTTTCACATCTAGTGACCGGCATAGTTAAAAAATAGGTCCTATGCGCTATTTGAGAGGGTAAACGGTGTCTAAAAATAACCACAATTGATACCCTCATTCTACCTAAGCTCCTCAAGCTCGAGGACTCCTTGGCTTGCACAAAATGGAGCTATGGATTACAAAAAGGGTTTTTCTATGTTACATATGTTACAATAGTGATGAAAATCACTGTTGGAGGTTTTTGAAGAATATTTATAAAACATAATTTTTGAAAACTTGATTCGACTGGCTCCTTGCTCTATCTTTACATGCTTCCGCATCTTCTATGCCTCTCGCTACTGCTACTGCCAACACCCCCCTCCCTCTCGCTTCTGTCATCCTCAACAGAACCTTGTTGTGCGGTCTGTCGGATGTAGTTCTGTAGGAGGTCTTGCGCGAGGATGTGTTCTGATATCCGAATGCCTCATGCCAAATCTGCCTCGAGTTTCTCCCAATCAATTGGTTGCGGTTCATCAGGTGGTGGGAGTCGATAATGTGTGGAATAAACCATCTGTTCACAGGCGAATAATTGCAAGAGGTGTGTAGGCCTGCTGATGAACACTTCTGAATGGTATTCCCAAAATCCGGTTGTGAACATCTCTTCAAAAGTCTGCTTGTAGCACGCTGGTAAATATTTGATTCTGCAATGCCAGGCATAACACACCCGTAGCGATGGCATTGTACTCATATCATATGCAAGATCTAGATTGCCATGCTCGAAGCCCGGGGTGTTTACATGAGGTGCCTTTACACGATGGAAGACTTTGAAAACCATTTGCATCATGTCAAAGATTTTGACAGTAATGTGCGCTGCTATATCGTCCATGTGTTTCAAGCGAGGGAGCCAGTGACGTATCGTGGCCATCATGTATCCCACTGTCGGTAGTTCTATGGGTGGCTTGAAATATGGGTAATTTAACCAATCCTGGCACTTCTTTTTGTTTTGTACTTTAAGAGCAAAGGCTGTCTAGGAGCGGCGACGTGGCAGTGATCCCCAACATGGGTTGTATTTCAAATGTAGTGGTGCCTTTACCCAAGTACTCATCATCTCAGGATATTCTTGTAAAAGATCTTTACGCCACTCTGGTTGATAAATCTCGCCTTGCTGCGCATCCAGTGGCAAATCATCAGGCTCAAACTGAGTAGCGTGAGATGGTTTCTTGCCTGTTTCTTTCTCTATGGCCAACTGATACTCGGCCATTAGCATAAAATATGTTTTGTACTGTAACTCATGCCCTGATATGTATCTGCGGGGGGCCAAATGAGCGAAGTAGGGCGACTGTAAAATTCTTTCCTCAATCATTGCCATTGCGTGCAACTGTGCCTCTACTCGTGCAGAGTGGGTGGTTCCAAGCTCTTCAATTGTCTTCATCCATGCGGGGGTTGGAAGTTCATAAGTCGTCTGGCCTTCAGCCGTGACGCGTCCGCCTGGGATGGGTTGGGGCTCGTAGGCTTCTTCAAAAGTTTCTTCCACCGGTATGGTAACAGTTTCTTCATCGGCTGGGAGGTCCAGTGGGGAGTCTGGTCTTGGGGGTGCTTCATAGACTGTGATTCGTGATTCAAGATTTGATACCTGGGCCCGTAAGGCATTGAGTTCCTCTAAGATCTCAGGAGAAGGGTCCGCAGGAGCTGGTAATCCTTGTCTTGCTGGTAGTCCTTGTGTTGCAGGTGCTCTGAGCTGCAGTAGCTTATGATCTTCTTTCAGCTTCTGATATTCTTTGTTCATTCTATCGTATTCATCGAGCAATCTAATGTGATCATCGAGTAACATTTTCATTAATTCAGAGGGCACTGCTTTAAAACGGCTAGGACTTAATGGTTGGTCTGGATGATCGAGAGCAGCTTCTAAATTTTCTCTATTCTACTCTTGTAGCCGCTGGTTCTCTTCCTTTGCTATTGCTAGATGTCTTCTGAGTAAGCCCATGTTCCTTGTTAATGTTGCGTTGCGAATTGTCTGGGCCCTAAGCAAGTTGTCAAGATTAGCAGTGGCCTCTTTGGCTTTCTCTTCACTTTCTACTTCCAGTTTGTGGTATGCCTCGCGTAATTCTTGGTATCGAGTATTCAATGAGGCATTCTCAATCGACAATGAATTAAGCTGCGACTGTAAGTCGTTGGTTGTCCTCTGCAACTGCTAATAATTATTTCCAAGAGATGTGAACTCATCTCTTACTTGCATCATACACGTGAACATCTGTCGAAATGCGATGTCTATGGTGGGTGATAATATTAATGGTGTGCTAAGTGAAGATGCAGTGGGTGTAGATGCAAAGGGAACGGGGAATGGGGGTGGGAAAGTGGATGCTGTGGTGATTGTGGAAAATTGCGGTGTGCTTAAATATTGTGGTGCCACAATTGAAGTGAGTGGAGGTGCAGTGGGGGGTGATATATCCATATCGCTGGATGTGGTGTCGAGTGCGGTGGCTGTGAAGAGTGGTGTGATCGTGGGTAAGTGTGTGGGTGTAAATACAGGGTTTACAAAGGTGGACGAGTAATTTACAGAGGGGTTGTCTTGGACGGCTTGGTGGAAAGGGGAAAGAGGGGTTACGGTGGGTCAGGGAGGTGAGACTGGGGAGAAGGTTAATGGAGGTGGGAATGGGAAAAGTGGTCTTGGAGGTGTGGGGAAGTATGGAAAAGATGAATGGAGAAATGGGTTGGATAGAAAGGTGGATGTGTTAGGTGGTAGACTAGGTTGAGTGGGTGCGGGAATTGTGGGATGAATGGGTGTAAGGATGACTTCTGCTACTCCACCGGAGAAGGAAGATTTTGTTCTGGGAGAAGGAGGGTGTATGGGGGAGATTGGATGGATGGGAGGTGATGGGGGAGCGGTTGGGGTGGTCGGTACTTCGACAACTGTGGTGGTATGTACAGCGGTAGTACGGGGTGGGGAATCTACGAGGATGGCTTCTTCAGCCAAAGAGCCTTTAGGGACAAGACGTGCTTCCCTGGCCTGTTCTGAAGAGTGTCTGCCGGTGGGTACCCGAATGTATTCACCCGGTTTGGTTAGTCAACGGATTCTGCGAGGGTCATACTGCGGTAGCGGTTTTCTCTGCAAATATCTCAAGGCTTCAGTGGGTCCAACTGATTTGACAAGCTCTCTGAAACCTCTGATGTATACTTCTTCGAACCCGCCCGAGACAAGCTCTTGTTCTATGAGGGTTTGGCTCTCTTCGTCAGTCAACTTCTTACGCGCTCAAACCTTTTCCATAGTACGATATAACTTTTTAATGGCCAGTGTATAAGCTGTTGCTTCAAAGGTTTCTTCTTCGTGTGTGCTCGTGTCACCTTGGGTGTCCGTTTGTTGTCCTTGCTTGTCTGTTTGCACATGGTCTTGGGATTCATGAGTTCCCTGGCTGGCTTCGTCATCGCCTTCCTCTTCGTCGGTTTTCGTTCTTTCTTCCTCAGAACTAGACACTATTTGTCCTTGTGGTTGATCTCGCGGTGTGGTAGGGTAGCTGGGCCTTTCATACTCTTGAGAGAAGATCTGGCCTTCTGAAAACTGAAATTCACTTGAAAATACGTCCTGCATCTCAAAATCAAATGTGGTATTTGCTTGTTCTGCTTCTAAATGGGGTATCTGAAAAGAGAAAGCTTCCGCACCGATAGTGGTGGGAACTTTTGCCGTAATGGTGGTAGGTCCTGGGACTGTGGCTGCTTGAGGAGCAACTGTGCTGGTAGTGCCCTCCGTTACAATTGGTCTTGATAACTGTATATGAATAGGTTGTACTGTGGGAGTGGCTTCTGTCGGAGACTGCTCTCGAGATGGTTGGGGTGAGGGTGATTCTGGCACCTGAAGACAGGGGATAGTTCCTCTCATTCGCTTTCCTGCTCTTCCTTTGTTGGGGTTCCTAGCTTTCTTCGTTGTCCCTTTGAATGTTTTTAGCTCCTCACTTGTCAATGCTTGCTCAATCGGCAAGTCATATGCTAAGCACATATATACAATTCTAGTCAGTGCGCAGCATCCATTGATGACTTTCTTTCTTTCCCATCTATGTTATGCTAAATACATCTGATCAATGATCCAACTAGCTAGATCAACTGTCTGGGGTCCAATACAAGATAAATACAAACCAAACCATATTTGTTTGTGAGGCATTGTGAATCTGTCCTGAGCGGGGAAAGCAAAATGCTACATACATATCCGTAGTGGTTTTGAAAGCTCAGGTGTGATTGCCGAAATCTCTTCCCACTTTGTAACATCCCCACGTTTCATAGGGTCTGGAACTAGCCTTTCTCGCTTTGTGCGCGTGTGGGTTCCATGAATCTTGATGGCAGCTCGAATCAGATCTTTAGAAAGATAAAATCTTTTATAGGGTGGATCGTTCACTAAGGATGGCAAAATAAAAGTTCTGGGCAGGTCCTTATTCTTCGAAGCTATCAAAGTGGTGATTAAGTAATAGCATCTGTAGAAGTCAGGTTTAGGCAAAGGGTCACTCAAATACTCTGTGAAGCCAGCTCTTGCCCAAACATGCGTTAAGTCCTGTGTGTTTTGTAGTCCTTCGAACTCTCTTGAGAAAAACTGATATTTGCCCCAAGTACGGTCATCAAAAGGCAAATTAGCCTCAAATATAAACTCAGCATCCGCCAATGGTCCTGCCAGCCCTTGAAACCAGTAAGAATTGTGATGAATCTTCTTAGTATAGCCTCGAGGAGGATCGTCAATAGGCATGGGTCTTGGGAAACCTTGAAATTCTGGTGGTGAAGCCGTCGAATGGGACTCAGCAAGTAAATCACTAATAGTAGCCTTGGGTATACTGGTTCCAGCCTCAGATGGTCCTTCTTCAGTTTATGATCCCATTAAAGTGAGACCGCTGTCGGAGAGAAATTGTTACTCTTAAAATATTACAAAAATTAAAAGATTAATTGATTGATATAAGTTTGGTTAAATTATGGAATTTTGACTAATGTTTGACTTTAATTTTGCAGGAAAAGAAGTTTGTTGACCAAAATCAAGATGGGAAGTATTCATTTAAGTTTATTCAAGGGTATTATAGATGTTAAATTAAGGGTTACTTAAGGGGTAAACTAAGTTTTGGATGAAAATATAAAGATAATTAAGGGTTAATTATAGGTTTTGATCATACTCTAGCTAAATTACAAGGGTAATTAAGGGTTAAGTGTATGTTTTGAGCATGGATTATAGGGTTCAAGTTAAGCTTTAAGGTTAATTATGGGTTAATTATTCATCCTAGTGGGTTATGGAAGGTTAGAAAATAGATTTATGGGTTAGTTGGAGCTAATTGATGCGGTTTAAAGTTAGTTGTAGGGTAAGCCTAAGGTTAAATAATTAAATAAGTGGGTTGTAGTCCATAAATGAATTATTCAATAGGTTAATTATATCATTTGGAACCTTAGCAAAATAATAGATAAATATATTATTTATTTATTTCCACTAAGCCTAAGGTAATAATTAAAATGGGTTAAATTAAATTTTAGTCTAAGTTATAGTATTTATTCTAAAAGTTTAGTATTCAATTAAATAAAAAAGGAGAAGTGAAAGGTTATTTAAATTCTAAAGTATATGGTCCATAGAATATTTAAATAGTTGGATGAAATTGGAGAAATTCACATAAAGGAAAATCCCACGCCTTTTTTCTTGTTGAGTGTTGTTGGAGTGATGTGGAGTCAATTTAGGTAATTGGTTGAGTTATCTAAAGAGAATTGTAGGCTATGGTGGGCTACTCACATCTATTTAAGAAGGGAGTACGTGCTCACAAGTTCATGTCTTTTTTTCAGGTATCTACTATGCTCTAGACTATAGTCAAATTGTTTGCACTTAGTTCTATGGAAGCTCTCAGACAGGAGGAGAGAGAGAAGACCATCTCTCTTGTCCTTCAGTTTTGGGAAAGCAAATTTTTTATTTTTATTCAGAATGTACAGAGATTTATTTATTCCTTTTTTTCCTCTTTGTCCTCTTCTTTTTTCTTGTTCTCTTCCTCTTCTTTAAATGCTTCTTCTTTTTTTTTAAATTATTTTCTTTTCCCCTCTCTCTCCCTCCCTTTCTCTGCCGGCGGCGCAGCAGAGAAAGAGAGAGAGAGAAAGAGGGAACAGTAGAGAGAGAGTGAGAGAGATAGTTTTTTTTTTTATTATTATAATTATTATTATTTCTTCTTCTTCTTCTTTTTATTCCTCCCTCCCTCTCTTTCCCTCTCACTGCAGCCGACGGCGCAGTCCGCCGGCGCAGTAGAGAGAGAGAGAGAGAGAGAGAGAGAGAGAGAGAGAGAGAGAGAGAGAGAGAGAGAGAGAGAGAGAGAGAGAGAGAGAGAGAGAGAGAGAGAGAGAGAGATAGAGAGAGAGAGAGAGACAGAGAAAGAGAGTGAGAGAGAGAATGAGAGAATTTTCTTTTTTGTTGTTTGTTCTTCTTTTTTTATTGTTATTGATATTTTATATTTTGAATCATATTTCTTTTTAATGTTTTTATATGTTTTATTTTAGTAGTTATTATAAGTATTATTTATTAAAAAATATATGAAATAAATATAATTTAATTATATTTATGTTTATTTATTTATATATGTGACTGTATTTATGTGTGTGCATAAGACTTAATTATGTTTTATTATAAGTATATATGTTTATGTATTATATATATGTATGTGTGTGTATTTAAGTTATGAGATTGATTGTTTATTGTATGATGTTATCCTAATGTTTTTGTTTTATATGGTCACAGGTTAGCAAAAAGATGGGTCCATTTAGCCTTGATTTCTTTCAAAGAAATATTTATTCCTTCCACCTCTCTTTATCCATATAATTTCCCTAATCTATCTTCTTTTATCCTTTCCTTTCTTTACCTTACCCTTAACCCAAGCTTCTTCAACCCTTATCTTGATTGATACCTAAGTTCATTTACCCATGATAATATTAGTGCATGAACCCATGTTAGTTTAGTGTTTGAACCCATGTTTGTGTTAGAACTTGAACCCATGTTTTATGTTAGTTCAAGCTAGAGAAGTTAGTTAATGTTAGGCATGTTAGGTTGTTAATGCATGTTAGTACATGTTAATTGTTAGTGTTTGTTAGTATATGTTAGTTATTAGAGCATGTTAGTACATAATAGATGATAGAAATTTATGCATCTAAGTTAATGCATGCTAATTAAAGCATGTATTTAAGTTGTTATCCATATTACATGTATGTGTATGCATGTATATGTTAGTGTAAGTTCATATATGTATGTGTTAGTATATGTTCATGCATGTATATGTTAGTGTAAGTTCATATATGTATGTGTTAGTATATGTTCATGCATGTATATGTTAGCATGTGTTCGTGTATGCATGTGTATGTTAGTATGTGTTAATGTATGTTTATGCATGTATATATTAGTAAGTGTTAGTATGTGCTCATGCATGTATATGTTTGTATGTGTTATTTTATGTTCATGCATGTGTGTGTTTATGCATGTGCATGTATGTTCATGCATGTGTATGTTTATGCATAAGCATGTATATGTTAGTAAGTGTTAGTATATGTATGCATGTATATAATTAGTATGCATATGTGTATTAGTGTGTGTTTATGCATGTGCATGTATGTTCATGCATGTGTATGTTTATGCATAAGCATGTATATGTTAGTAAGTGTTAGTATATGTATGCATGTATATAATTAGTATGCATATGTGTATTAGTGTGTGTTTATGCATGTGCATGTAGGTTCATGCATGTATGTTAGTGTACATGTATGCATGATCATTTATGTGTGTTAATGTATGTTTATGCATGTGCATGTATGTTTATGTATGAATATTTATGCATGTATGTATGTTAGTTAAATGTATGATTATGAGTAAGCAATGTATGTTAATGTATATTAAATAATTATGTAAATGAATTTTTTATTGTAAAGTATATATTTTAATAAAAGAATGTACTTATTATATATGTGTTTTTAGAAAGATAATTACTTTAATGTTATTCAAAAAGAAAATGCTAGATGAGTGTTATTTTTTATATAAAAGATATACTAATTTCTGTCATGTCTTTTTTTCAGATTTGATTTATGAAGAATTGCAGCCTCTTGGTGAACTGAAGGCCTGTTGCCCTCTTTCATTCATGTGTTTTTTTCCAGAAAAGCTATTGGCGAACTGGAGATACACATGTGACCTGAAGTTTGAAAAGCAGAGATTGTCCTTAGTTTGAAACTTTTATTAGCTTGTATAGGCTATCTTTTAGACTGTCATTTCTAAATATCATCCTTGAGGTTGTATAGGACTTTGGTTATTAATTTAGTATCATCTTTTATGTCTAAAGAAAATTCTTCTAGTAACACCTTTCTACCTTCATCAACTTTTGAATTGTTGTTTCCAAAACCAATAGAAGATAAAGAATTAATAAAAGAAGTAATAGTAGAAGAATCTTTGTATGATCCTAGGACAACTATAACTTTACTTTCTACTGTTCCTCCTAGTGTTAGTGAAGAACCTTTTCCTCCAACTGTAGATAGAAACGAAGAAAACATCCAAGAAGAAACAAACGAAACTATAAAAGATCAAATAGTTAGTGAAAAGATTATCCCACCTTCTTATTTTGACGCAATTGAACTTTATAGGAACGCTTCACCTTACGGACCCTAGGAAAACTTAAAACTTTTACCTGTCCTGCATAGTCACCCTGCGTGCGCCGTTAGCGAGATGACTGAATTGATCCGCCAGTCGTCAGAAATCGCGCCCACACTTTGAACCCGACGTGAACAAACGGCCTTGCAGCTCAGGTATAAATTTTAAATTTTGCATTGCATATACATTCATACGATTTTACATCAGTGCAGCTACGTCTTCATCCCTGGAAGCTGTGGCATTTACGTGAGCTTGCAATCTTCTTGGTGTCGAGGGCTGGTCTTGTGACCTGAGTGCCTCCACGAAGATTGGCAAGTAGGAGAACCTCGTCACGCCACCCCTTTCATCAACAATTGAAGCACAAAACGTTTGCACCCATTTTAGCAAACTATGTATTTAGGTTTTGATTCAAATCAATAAATGTATTGAATTTCACAGAAAGCACTATTTTGAGCCTCATCTTCGAGCAGTTGGTATAATTTCTTTACCCTTACATTCTTGGGTGAAAAAGTTTATTTAAGGTTAAATTGCTAGTATAGTTTAAAGGCAACTGGTTGTTAAACATAGGTTAAGCGTTAATCATAGCTTTACTTGCAACATTTTTGCATAGTAAAAACTTATCAAACTGGACTCTAACGGAATTTCAGAATTAGTACCTGAACATAAGGAAAGAGTAACAAAAGAAGTTCAGGATATAGTTAGAATTGTTCAAGCTAGGTCAAAACAAACTTCAAAAATGGACGAGCTATTTCAAATTATGATGCACGAGACGCAAGGACAAAAGGTAGTTGAAACGTTATTAAAGGATAAAGGGAAATTTACTGGTATGAATGTTACAAATTATTTAGACATAGCCATATGATCACCACCACAGGTGTAACAACGCTTGTTTGTTGTTACCCTATGCATCTGTTTACTAGAAACTCCTAGTTTCTGGGCCACTTTTTTCGCTAGGTCCTCTATCGAGTTAGACAATTTTGTGGATGCTAGAGAAGAACAATCCGAGTCCTTATAGACCTTTCATTAGGGGAAAAAATGAGCCCTGCATGGGCCTTGTAAGGATCCCTAATTTTCAGGGATTAAGATTAAGATTGTGGGAGGTTAAGGGGACAAGAAAAACCATCGGTGGTTTTCTCAATTAAAATATAAGAGAAAAAAGATCTAAAAGGAATGCTCAGTCGAACTCAATTGAAGCCATTGGATGTTGAAATTTGAAGGGCTAGGATGAAAAGAACTATCAATGATTGAATGGAGGCTTGCGTTGCACAGTAGAGAGAGAAGAGATTTTGCGCAGTCAATCAAGGCCCTCCATTTATGCAATATCCAAGGGCTCTACGCGATCGCCGCTGTTCCGTTCATCTCATTGATTCTATGCCATCGGATGCGATCCAAATCGAACGATGCTCCGCATTTCATGCTGATCCATGAGGCATCCATCATTACACTCTTTTGCGCAGTCATCCTCGTCCGTTCGATGATGGATTGATCCAATAGTAGCAAACAAAAGGCGCATTTTTTTTGTCTTGCAAAGAAGAACCACACGATCCTTCAACGATCGAATGGTCTATGTTTCATGTAGCCTTGACTTTTGCTAAAGAATACCATCCGTTGGATCCTTTGGACCATCCAATGGTTATAATTCAAACTATTGACAATTCAAACCACTCTTCTCACAAAAACCACGAGTTGCTAGTGGTTTTGGAGGCTTTGACCAGGGGAAACCAAGGGAAGCCTAGTCCTAGTCTAGTAGTAGACTGTGGCCACCACCCTCCTCTCATTGGTCCATCCTTAATCACTCCTTAATCTAAAAGGCCCATGAAGGGTTCATTTTTTCCCCTAATGTGAGAGTTCGAACTCATCTCCTAAGTTGTCCTCAATGTCTATACATATTCTTACACACTTCTCTAGCGTTTTGGGTTCTTTTAAGTACACGTAGGAGCGTAGTTTAGAGCTCAACAAGCCGTCTAAAAACAATGACACTTGTTTGGCTTGTGAGGGTAACTCTTGCATTGGACATCTTTCAACATATTGTCTAAACCTACGTCCTGTGAGTCTAACTATTTCCTGAGGGGTCTGTTTAAAGCTATGAATCAACGAAGACGTGTCATGTCTAATCCCACTTTTAGAGAATTCAGTGATGAATGACTCTAAAAAGCGATGGATGTCTCTAAATTGTCTTTGTTGCAATGGTTGGAACCAAGTTAAAGCGGTATTCTTTAACGTTAGTCCAAATGCGTTGTATTGCGTGAACATGTCTTCGACTTTCTCTGCTCGTAACACTTGCTTGAATTCCGCTACATGGTCGTAGGGATCTCCTATCCCATCAAAGTAATTTTTCATGGACTTCACTAACTGAGTGGGTCTTAGTATTCTTGCGTGTTCACGTGGTCTAGGTAGAGGAAAATCATCTCTACCACCTGCCATTCTTTGTCTTTCCACTCTATCGGTGTCTACAGTGGTTCTATCTCTCCCTATGGGGTGACTGAAGCTTACTTCCGGTCTTTCTTTGTTCTTTTCTCTTTGCATGCCATGGGCTGAGGATGTTCCTGCCCCTTGTTTGCTCGCGTTTACGTTTGTTCGAGATGGAGGGAATACCAACTCACCTCTCCATGTGTATGTATTTCTAGCGTGCTCTGGCACCACAAATACTCTTTTTGAAGTTTCATCCAAGTATACAACTTTTCTAGGTGTATCCTGGTCCTTGAACTCGTAGATTATGATGGAGTCTACCTCGCTAGGTTGTTCTGTTTTGTACCTCCAAAATGCTTCATCAGTTTCTTTATTTACAAACAGCTCTATGCTTCTGTTGTCCTGAGGGATCCACTCTGGAACTAGTACTCGTGTCAGTACAGATTTCCCTCTAGGTGTTCTAGGTTCTTCCATTGGTTCTTTTCCTTGAGATTTTGCTTCTGTCTCTATCTGAATTACGCCAAACTCATTCGTATTGTTTGGCTGCGTACTTAAGATGTACATCGTTCCTTCCTTGTCTATGTACGCGTCTCTCTCGAATTTCACCACTGGACGTTCCAATCCAATGGGTTGATCAGGATTGTGCATTTGCACCACTTGTCTTCGCAAGCCATCCTCATAGATGCGAGCACCTAAGTGGTTGGTTCGAAGAAACTCTAATTGAGTCCTATAGGGTCCTTCTAGTCTTTCTAAGTATGCTACATTTGACCCTCCTTCTGGTCTTTCTGTGCTAATGCCATTTCTGATTCACTTGTATATGAGCTCTCGTAGGGATAACTACTATTCAACTGTTGAGCCCACGATCGTGCGGTAGTTCCTACACTTGCGTCTGATGATCTAAGGCTTCGTCGGTCTGACTTACCTATATGTTTGCCCGATCTAAGGTTCATGAATTTTCTTCCTTGCACACTCAGTACACGCTCAAATCGTCAATGATTATTTGTTATTACTTTCTTGATTCTTTTTAAATTTCTTTAGATTCTTGTCCTAATGTATGCGTGAGGAATTCGACTTTCTGTGGTACTTTGAGTTCTCATTCCGTCAGACTTATGTTCTTTCCCTTAAGTTTTCGTATCACACACCTTTACTTTAGTCTTGAACTTGATAACTTTAATTCTCTTGAACTTGGTGTGTTCCTATCGTCTTGAATCCACAATGCTAACGTTTAGCCTAAGCTGAGAATTGACTGAGGGGGTTGAGTAATCTTCCAACCTCGAGTCAGCTTTTCTGGTTGCTCTGATGCCCAAGAAGCCGCGCTTCCCAAGCTTTATGCCCTTCACTGCCTTACCTTGAATGTCCTTGATTGCCTTTGCTAGACCTGGAAAAATCCAATATTAGACCAATATCACAAATGGATGATCAAGCACTTGAGTTTATACACTTTTAAAGTCCCTTAACCTTTGGCAACTTTTCTTCCAAAGCCCCCTTCCTTTCCTAGTCCCAACTATGTCAACCTCAAAAATATCCTCTCAAAAAATCAATGTATTCTTTTTGAAAAAAAAAACAGTTGAGGTCACGTAATACTCGTAAATAGCTTTCTAACGAGCTATTAAGCTCCAAAAACAGACTTTGGATGAAAAAGATATGAGCATTCAGGCTCTCAGGGGTAAAAACTGACAAACAGGTTTCTCTTCGATTATGAGCTAAGGGGTCTCCTATGAGTGCAATGATCCAAAAATTAAAAAAAAAATAGCCCCAAAATTGGCCAAAAATTGAAACCCTAAAATTTGTGTTTGGGGTGAGCAATCGCGATGGTCTGAGATGATCGCGATGGTCTCGGACCGTCGCGATGGTCTAGGCGAACTGTCGCGATGGCGTGTGCGCGAACGGTCGCGATGGTCTGAAGTGCACGGTTGCGATGGTCTAAATGTGAGCAATCGCGATGGTCGGGGGGAAGCGTTGCAATGGTCCGATTGAGTGAACAATCGTGATGGCGTCAGTCAACGGTCAACGTGAACCGTCGCGATGGTCCGAAGTGAACGGTCGCGATGGTCACAGATGCGATGGCGTGAGCCAATCGCGATAGTCCAAATTTTGAGCTGTCGTGATGGTGTAAGGGTCTCGTCGCGATGGTGTGGCTAGTGAGCAATCGCGATGGTCTAGCTTGCCACGTGGCACTATCGAGGCGATGGCATGGGCCAATCGCGATCGCGTGGGGTCGACGGGATCGTCGCGATGGTCAAGGACCGTCGCGATGGTTCAAGTGAACCGTCGCGATGGCGTGAGACCGTCGCGATGGTCCGGCCCAGCCGTCGCGATGGCGTGAGCCAATCGCGATGGTGTGACACAATCACGATGGTCTGAGCCAATTGCGATGGTCCACCAAAGTGTGAATTTTTGAAATGCAGCAATGGATTCCTAGAGGCGCAAGGGTCGCCTACACGCCCATGAACTCGCTTACCTCAAATTCCGAACTTGGCAGACCATCGCGATGGTTTGACACAGTCGGCAATTTCTGACAAAAAGTGATTTTCTTACCTTTTTGCAGCCTTCTTGATGCACTGGAGCTCTGTACGTGCAAGAAAACTCAAAAACACACAAGTACACACAAGCACAAAAGCTCTCTCTCTCTTTCGCACATGCACAAATGAGGGGAAATGAGGAGAATGGGTGGATATGGTGAATTTTTTGATTTTTTTGGAGTTGAAGATGATGATGCGGTGATGAAGATGGAGTGTGGGGGAGGTGAAAAACACTAAAAACTAAGTAAAAACAACAACAAAAACTGAAATTTTTACCTTCCAACGCCACTTCTTGCTATACTCTTACCATCACACATTCGTCCTAGACTCGATCCCCGGCAATGGCGCCAAATTTGGTTCTAGCACAATGGTGAGAACCACGTTAAGAAGCTCCACCTCCTTAATGTCAATCCGCGGAAGAGATAGGAGTGATATGAAGATCGTGAATGTGAGATGAAGTGAGAGTGAAGGTGAGAAGCATAGAGATGCACACACACATACACACACACTACGAAGAGACAAGCAAGACACAATGGAAGGTGAGAAATCAACTCTATTGCTCAAGATCTCAATTACAAGCTCAAAATAGCTCTAAGCTCACACTAACCAACCTCAAAAATGAGCTCTCTCGCTCTTTTTATAGATTCTAGACTAGTTTTGACCGGTTTCACATCTAGTGACCGGCATAGTTAAAAAATAGGTCCTATGCGCTATTTGAGAGGGTAAACAATGTCTAAAAATAACCAGAATTGATACGCTCATTCTACCCAAGCTCCTCAAGCTCGAGGACTCCTCGGCTTGCACAAAATGGAGCTATGGATTACAAAAAGGGTTTTTCTATGTTACATATGTTACAATAGTGATGAAAATCACAGTTCGAGGTTTTTGAAGAATATTTATAAAACATAATCTTTGAAAACTTGATTCGACTGGCTCCCTGCTCTATCTTTACATGCTTCCGCGTCTTCTATGCCTCTGGCTACTGCTACTGCCAACACATGCTTGTCCTTTATGCGGACCACGACTCGAAGCACGCTATTCCAAAGCACTACGTAAAACTGTCTATGAAGGACATCATAGATATTTGCCTGATGGGCATGTTTTACGTGAAGGACAAATTGGTCGACAAGCGCAACACCAAATGAAAGCTAGCGATTGGAAACAACTGTGGGATTCAGAAAATCCAGTTGCTGGCATGAAACGGTTGTCCATTTTTCATGAACTCCCTTATTGGAGTGAATTGGTGATCAATCATTTGGTAGACCCGATGCATATTTTCAAGAATGTGGGAGAGATGCTTTGGAAAACTTTGATCGGAAAGAAAGAAAGCAAAGCACAAAGGGACGACCTAGAAGAGCGACGTCATATGCGAGAGTTGTGGGCAATTACTAAGCCCAACGGAACAGTATCGTTACCAAGAGCTCCTTGGGTGCTTCGCAGGATGGAAGAGCAACAAGTGAAGAAAACAATTTCAGAGTTTCGTACACCTACTGGATGCATGAGATGTCTAAAGACTGCTTTCACACGAAACGACGATCTTGCAGGACTCAAGTCTCATGATTGGCACAAGTTTTTACAGTTTGTGCTCCCTGTAGCCCTAAAAGGTTGTCTTTCAAAGGATGTACAAAAAACCATTTATAAAATTAGTTCTTTAGTACGGTGGATATCTTATAAAGAGATAAATAGAGATAGCATAGAGAGTGCGAAACTCAATGCTATCGAGGTTGTTTGTATGGTAGAGAAATACTTTCCCACAAGTATTCTCACTATTCAACTTCATTTACTAGTTCATGTGGTAAATGAAGTTGCAATAGCAGGAACTGTCCATAGTCGATGGATGTTCTTCTTAGAGCGCTTTATGAAGACATTAAAAGGGTTTGTTCGACAGAGAGCACGTCCAGAGGGTAGCATGGCAGAGGGATGGCTTGTACAAGAATCTCTTGTATTCATTACTGAGTTTCTACATATATCGGATCCCGAAATGCCTCGCTTATGGAGCGATGATGAAGATGTTTGTCTCGTAGGCGATGAACCACAAGGTAAAGGATTGCAAAGAAAAATGGATGCAGCTTTCAGAGAGAAGGCAATGAAGTTTTGCATACTTAAATCTGAGCCTATGCAATAGTGGTTAGAAAGGTATGAACTTGCCAAGGAAACTAACGCAAAGGAAAGAGCTCAGTTTCGAAGAAATCGTTCCACTCAATTTTTGCCTCTTCCAGAAAATCTTCGACCTCTCCTACCTTTTCCAACGAGCAGATGGCTAGATGCAACGGTTTCACAAGCAAAGGCAGCGGGTGAAGATATCTCTGAAGAAGAAGAAGAACTCGCAAAAGGATGTGATTGGGAGTATATCAAATACGGTGCACTATGGTCTCATGGACGACACTTTTGAATCGCACGAATGGATCAAAACCGGTCTACTTTTGATAGTGGAGTGATGGTGAATTTTTTGCAAAAAAGTAGAGCGAGTGCAAGAGATGATAATGCTCTAGAAGGCGAGTTAGATTATTGTGGTGTGATTCAAGACATCTTGAAACTATCTTTCAGAAAGTTTGAAATGGTTCAAAGTAGTCACCTCTGGAAGAAACGAAACAATGAGAGGAGATAAGAGCGGTTTGCTTCAAGTCGACTCCACAAGATTATGGACAGATGAAAAGGGATACATTTGTACTTCCCGAACACTGTGAGCAAGTTGTTTTTATACCAGATTCAAAAGACCCAGAGTGGCTATTTGTTTTACAAGTCGCTCCACGTAGTAGACAAATTTTTGAAAATGCAGATGTAGAAGAAAGTCCATCTCTAGTGGACTCAGAGATTCATTCGATAGTTGAGGAGGAAGAGATCATTGTTCCAGAAGAAGAGGTCATTGAAGAAGAGGTCATTGTTCAAGAAGACGAAGCAATAGACGATGATCAGGAGGAAACCGGCATAGCAAGCGATTTAGAAGCCATCAATTTAGAGATAGATATTCTCAGTGCATCGGATCTTCAAGAGGATGCTAGAATAGAGGACTTTTGAATAAAAGACTTGTATGTACTAATTTTTGGTTTTTTTTTGTTTATTCCCTATATTATTTTTCTTATCGCATGCTAATTATTTGAGTTCTTTTATTACAGAGCACGATGGGAGACAGTCCTCCAGTCACTCCACAGTCCATGATAGAGGAGCAGTTTTTGGAGTTCATCTCTCAGGTTCCTCCTACGTATATGGCGGCTGCATCACAGTATTGGACCGCTCGTGGTAGCACTCCTCTCGCCCTCACTCTTGGCGGCATTACTCCTGCCGGCCTCACTCCCGCTGGCCTCATTCCCGTCGGTGTCCCTCCTGCCGGTGTCACTCCTGAGGGTGGTGCTACTCTCGTAGGAGGTATGTCTCCTAGCTTTGTGACTCCACCACGACCATCTTTGCAGCCATCTCCTACTGGATCTACTAGTAGACATGTGCGTTCGACACCTCAGCGCGATACAGGGTCTGGCCCGTCTCGTAGATCGAGGTCACTCTCTAGAGCAGGAGGTTCTAGGAGTGGATCTACAAGTAGGTCTAGAGGCGGAGGAGGTGGTTGTTGTGGAGGCAGTGCGACGGACGTTGTGTCACCCACTTCTACTCCTAGGACGAGTACCTCAGATGTAGGTACGCCACACAGTACACCACGCAGTACACCACGTACACCTTGGGGTGCTCATGACCATGATGACTCCAAGGTGTATAGTATCCGAGATGGAGCTCCGGTGATGGATGCAGCTGGCAAAGCAATGCGTGCATGCATACGACAGCTTTGCTCCATCTAGTTTGGACACTCCATCATGCGGAAATGGAGTGAAGTGGATAAAGATCGGAAGAATTATATCACACAGACGATTTACCAGGAGTTCCGACCAGTCGATGGACAGTCGATTGTCAGTTCAGAGTGGAATCTGCATACTGCACGTGAGGTCATGTCGCATCAACGATCCGAGGCTCGTGATGCATTCAGAGAAGGCTTACCAAAGCCTGTGTGGTTAGATGCTAAGGAGTGGGACATGATTCGTGATGAGCAGCAGCAGACTCCTGATCGATATCGCCAGCATCGAAATGCCGCAGTCACATGTCTAGATACGATTGGACCGTCACATTTGCGCAGCGGCGGATATGACACGATGCATCATGAGTTTGTGAGTACCATTTCATTTATAGAATTTGTTTGTGTTAAATTTCTCATATATATTTCTCTAATCTTTTTATATTTGTTTCAGGAGCTGGCAATGGGTCATCCTCCAACACGAACGGAGGAGTCTTATGGATATAGTCATGGGTTGACTGCACTATTGCAGGACTTGGAGGGACGCGGTGCGGTAGTTTCATGGGAGCGTTTGCGATGAGGTAATTAATTTATAAACTTGGTTTTTACTTGTTTGTAATTTTCATGTGAATTTATCTCATTCCATTAATGTTCTTTGTTGCAGGACTATTGATATGGAACGTTCTTTGCATGTGTATGGCAGTGGAAGACCAATACTTTGTATTTGATTTCCATATGGCACTACATTGCTTTGCCACATTTTGTAAAAGCGTCATATATGACAGTGGTTTGCCACACTCTTGTACATGCTTCATTATTGAAATATATAACTTCTTTTGTACATGGTTCATTGTTCATTCTGATTATCGATCTCTTTTCTGTACAATAATACTCTGTTTCATGAAATCATATTTCAATTGTCATTAGAGTACACATCACATGTACTCGGTTTTTTTTGGGCAGAGTGTATTGTCTTTTGTTTAGCAACATCATGGTAATGTTGCTGTAGCAAAAGACAAAACATTCTGTCCAAAACAATTTTGCAGGTATGGTCGTCGGTATAAGCGACGGTACTCCCAGTAGTGTCATCGGAATAACCGTCAGTACACCCAGGAGGCGATGCAGCAGAAGCCGATTACCGATGCATATACCGACATTTATACCGATGCATATACCGACGCCTTTACCGACGTCTACACCGATGCCTATACCGACTCTTTGGTACCGACGTGGAAACCGACCTTTACACTGGCGTCGCGGCAAATAAAGCTGCGTTCATTTTCCTCGGTAAAAACCTCGGTATACCATCGATCTATTGTAGTGAAAGCTCAAAGGTTAAGACCTTGGATTTATCTTGTTCAAATGTAAAAGCTAAACATAGGAGGAATCTCACGGATGTAAGGATCAAAAATCCATGACTTTAGTTGGTCTATACTTTATCTTGTTCTTAAAAGCCTAGGTGACCCCTTGATGTCTTATACTTATTGCACCTTGTATAATGAGCTTCAATTCATGAAAAAAAAAAATCTTGAATTAGCTAGACATTATGTTCACTCAAGATGGAGGCCTATCTACAGGGATGAAACCTACATGGTTACATATCTAGAGATGATATGATAGCAATACTCAAAAGCAAGGGTCAACCAGCATAAGACGAGCAGGAAAGGTTGAATGCATGGTGCTCAAAGGATGCTTTGAAAATGGCATATGTTCTCAACACTATCTCTTATCTTTTGCTCCCTCACATTAGGAATTCCAAGACATCACAAGAGACATGGAATGCTCTAGAAGAATTCTTCTCATCAAGCACCAAGGAAAGAACAAATCACTTATGGATCAAGTTTACAACACTCAAGAATATGCCGAAGAAAAGTGTGATTGATTGTATCACCAGGATGAAGGATATTGCATTCCACCTCAGTGGAAGCATTGGAGACGTTTTTGATGAAGAACCAACAGTAAGAGAAGTCATCAATGGGATCAAAGATGATGAAAAATGGGAAGCCTTCACCATAGCTATGGACCCTCTATATGGACATGCACTTCAACACACTCATGGGACAATTGTTCACACATGAAGCAGAGCTTATGAGTAATGCAGACAACAAAAAAGGTAATCAATCTTCTACTCTCTATATAGATGAGAATAAAAACAAGGATAAAAAAAGGCAAAGGTAAGAAGTCTAATGATAACAGAAGCACCTCTCAAGCCAATTTTGCAAGTAGAGGTAGAAGAGGAAGAGGAAAAGGAGGTAGACATGGTAGGGGGAAATCCCAAAGCTTATCATTCTACACTATATGTGGTCTAACAAATCACATTATCGAGAATTGTTTCAGGAACCCAAGGAACCAAAGAGGAAGATGATACAAAAAGGAGGCTATGGAAACTCAAAAGGAAGATTCAACAATTCTTATGGATATAACAAGAACTCATACAAAAACAACTACCAAGTTGGATACAAAGGAACAACTATATAGATGATCAAGCTCAAGAACATTCACCTCTTCCCATGAACATGACTATGAAGGAAGGTAAGGTAGATGAGCATGTGTTTTATATAGAATCAGTATGCTCAAACCATGTGGCAGGCAATGTGGCTCTACTATTGAATGGGAAAGACCCAAGGAATCAGCATGAAGTCTAAAGAGGAGATGACACAAGGCATCCAATCGAGAAGATAGGTAATGTAAAGACTCCAAATGGTAATGTGAACTTACTAAGTAGAGTACTCTGTGTATCGACTATTACAAAGAACCTCATCATTGTAGGCCAAATTGTTTCCAAGGGTTTGCAGGTTATATTCACCAAGCATGGAGCATTTGCTAAAAACCCACATCTCGATTCAAGAAGATAGCAAGAGGATAAAAGGCAGGTAGATTGTTCACTTTTGAACTCAAAGACACCAAGAACATTGCGTTGTTCAATTATGACACCCAAACTCTATCAAAGTTAGAGAGTTTGGTAGATCAAGTACAATCTGATCCCTACCTATTTGTTTGAGAGCTTTTTCTCCTAGCCTTGATCATTGCAAGTTTTTTGGGTGCATTGCATATGCACACATGCCTTCACATATTAGAAGGAAAATGGACCCCAAGGCAAAGAAATGCATCTTCATTCGACATTACTTTAATTAGAAAGGTTATAGGTTGTACAATCCAAGCAACAAAGGTTTTGTTTTAAGTAGGGATGTTGTAGTTGATGAAAAAAAATCAAGGTTTGGAGATCATCGCAAGAGGATCATGTTGGTGCAAATAACAAGGCTAAGATTTTGCTAAGCATCATGGACTACTCTCATCAGTCATCCCACTTAGTAATGGTCATGAGAACACATGCTTGTGAAAATTTCAAGAATAAACCTTGTGCTTACATTTATTATTTGCAAAAGCTAAAAAGATATGGAATCTCGTGATACAAGGGAACTAATTCCACGAACGTAGTTAGGTGGAATAAAGATTAAATCATTCGTAAAGTTTAGATCACCTTTTTAGTGGATGATTTGCCAATTTCAAATTTGAAAATCATGTATAAATATACCATCTTCTTAGGCATAGGATATCACACCTATTCATGAGAGATTGAGCTACATTCTTCAGCATACATTGTGCTCACTTCATGAAGGAGTAGTCATCTACACTTCCCATGTATCATATGTTCAATAGCATACACACTTTTTATCATTACTTTGAGTAACCATTCTCCTTGTGTTGCTATAGTGCACTCATGTACATAGTGAAATTGTTTTGACTATTTCTTTGTGCATGAGTATCCAATTGATATATTTTTACTTGGGCTAGTTAGATAAGAGTGTCAAAAGATTTTTATATTAAGTTTTATTATTATTGATTTATTATATCTCAAGATATAAATATTGAAGGTGACTCTGTTTGTACATCATCTTGCTCTTGAAACGTCAAGGTGACTCCCCAAACTTGTTAAGTTTATTTCTTTTTGTATTGTGCAGCTAAATTCATCAAAAAAACTTAATTTGGTTACCTATACACTTCAATTAGATGTGTACAAAAGCTCTTTGGTCAATAGGTACGAGGTTGTGATCTCTGAGCATATTTCTGTGACCTTATCTTCCCAAAATAGAAGGTTTCTTCAATCCTTGTAGAGTGGAAGTTATTTATTTTGATTTAAACAATTGACAATGATATTCCAGAGGTTTTGATGGTTCTTTGTGCTTATTTGGTAAACTAAAGTATTATATTAAACATCCCTAGAGTTACACTTGGTAAAACCTTAAAGACACTAAATTCAGATGGAGGGGGAGAATATTTCTCCCATGACATTGATTCTTATCTCCAAGAGAGAGGGATCAAAAGAGAAATTACTACCAGATATACGCCTCAGAAAAATGGAGTGGCATAGAGAAGGAATAGAAGAAATATGGATGTTGCAAGATCAATGCTAAAGGAGAAGAAACTCCCCAACTACTTGTGGTGTGAGGCAGTATCAATAGCTGCATATCAACAGCATCCTTTGTTGCCTTGCAAGAGCAAATCTAGGGATGATGGCATGCTTGACATACAAGGCCATCAATGCATGTGTTTGAGCATCTCTTCCATCCCAAAAAAGTTGCTTCCCAGTAGCTGGGGCGGTAATGGGAGCATGAACAAGAATCTGAAGATCATCATCTTCAACACCATCTACATCACCTTCAACAATTGTATTCATAGGTGTAGTAGGAAATTTTTCAATACCCTACACAATATTCCACAATCCATTTGCTACCAATACATGATGAATCATATATGCCGACAATGGGTAATTAGTACTATCCAATCTATGCTCCACAACCGACATGTAGAATACATCATTGCTTTCAACCATGACCACTCAATAAGATAGCCGAATGCAAAACATGGTTGTATCTCAAAACATTGAACAAAATTATCCTATCGAGCTCTACTATACTGTAGGAGACTTCGATGTTCTTGTATTAGTGTACCAAAATCTGTATATATGTTTGGCACAAAAGGAAGAAATTGCATGCATAGTCATTGTGAGAGTAAGCACAAAGAACAAAATGAGCTCACCTCAAATTTTTGACCCCTTGAGTATGATTAGCAATTTTCATATGATACTCAAACTATGGTTAGGGGGTGCTAATGATAGCCTAGATGAAGCACCATCTTCTTCTCATACTAATTGTTGGACTTTGGGGTCAAAAGAAGCACACAACAACACAAGGAAACAACAGAAGGAAGAAGAAGAAACTTAGAGCACAACACAATACTAAATTAATTACCAAGTGAATGTACAAAGATAAGTAACATGTTAGCAATATGGGCATCTATACAAGTGAAGGAAAAAAAAAACCTCATAAAAGGGAAAAGTGCCCCCAACAGTTCTATGTCTGTTCACAGACATCACTAGATAAATATATCAACATTTCCATGTGTCCATGTTGGAACCATATCAGATTTCAACATTGTGGGGGGAGAGACCTAGTCCTCCACCACCCATCGAGATTAATGGTTATGAAGAATTCAAAGTTAAGCATCTCATAGATTTGAGAATATCCCAAGGTAGGTTGGAGTACCTTGTTCATTGGAAAGGTATGACATAAAAGATCATACTTAAGAACCTCTAGAAAATCTTTAGAGAGCACCAATCAAGGTTCGAGAATTTCACAAGAAAATTCCAATGAGACCAAGACCAGAGAACATGACCACTCCTCATGGAACTCATTGCTTTAGGGGGAGGTGGGGTCATGGAAAAAGGAAACCATATTATAGCTTAGATTCCATGTGAATTTCTATATCTCATGATTAGTTCATTATTTGGATAAAGTAATGCCTCCATTACAACATCCAAAAGTTTCAAAAACCATGAGATTGACTATCTACTTGCTGGAATCTAACATTTGGAGGCCCTATTTTGGATTGTTGAATCATTGATGATAGAATCAAATCATAATTTTCTTGATAACTGCCATCAAACACCTGTATAAGGAGGGTGTGGCCACATACATCCTCAATCTTGTGAATGCCAGCCTTGGGAGCTCAAGGATTTGTGATCACCAAGTACTCTCCAAGTTCTAGTTCATATTCTTCTTCTAGTCTTGATTATTCTAATTCTTGGACATCTAATCTTGTCCTCTTGTAATCTTGTGGTGTGAGATCTTGTCAAGTTATTTCTTCTATCTAGTCCATCTCCCTCAAGGGAGTTCTTATTTTTCAGATATCGTCTTTCAGACCTATGTTCCTGGGTTGTGGATCTCTTATATTCCACCTCATTGAGTTATCCACACTTATCAGCCCCAAGTTGTGGGAATTATTATATTAGTTACATATTCTTGTATTATTTCTATACATGGGGGATCTTGTAATCAAAATTATGATTCCAAAATCTTTCCTATTCTAGTTAGAAGGCATAACCTAGTGATCCTCTTACATTATCTTTATGCTTCATGAAAGGAAGCATGGTCCATCTGCTACAATCATCAATGAAAGACAAATAATACCTTGACCGTAAGATAGATGGATCCTTGATTGTTCCCGAAGCATCATTTTGAACAAGCGTCAAGATATCTCCATGTATGTACCCCTTCTTTGTGAATGATTCCTTGCGATATTTACCAAATTGACATGCATTGCATTGGTAAATCATATGTTGCTTTGAAATGTTAGGTAGTCCAAGTACACTTTTATTTGTTCTATTTTGTTTTAAGGCTTGTTCTCGAATGTGAACCAATCTTTACTACCAAAACTCTAACTCTAATATGGTTTGAGTACCATAATTGAACAATGTTATGTTCCTAGTGTCTTGGAGTCCAAAGGTGAATAGTCTACCTATCTTCTCTCCTTGATCTATCTTCTTCAATTCTTAGTATGGATCTTCTACATAAGCTCCATACTTTGTGAACCTCACATGCAATCTGTTTTCCACAACGAGTCCTATACTTGTCAAGTTCTTAGTAATGCTAGGTACATAGAGAACAAATTCATGTTACAATTGGATGCCTTCACATTTCAAATCTTCTCTAGAGAGTTCCTTGTGTCACCTCCTATTTGTACCTCATTCTTGTTTTGGGGGTCTTCTGAATCTAAAAGTAATGGTACATTTTGTGCCACATGATTTGAACATCCAAAATGATTATAGAACACATGCTCATCTGATTTAGCTCCTTTCATTATCATGTTCATGAGTAGAAGTAAGTATTCTTGAGATTGATCATTACTGTATTTATTTAAGTCTCTTTTCCTTTCGATCCACCTTGATAGTTTTTATTGTAGTACTTGTTCTTGTTATATCTATAAGTGTTGTTGTATGTGCCTCTAGGAGCTCCATATTCTCCTCTATTATATCCTCTTCCTCTCAAGTTCCTTGAGTTCTTGAAACAATGCTAAGTGATGTGGTTGATTACTCCACATATGGCACAAGGTGAGGACCTTTGAGATCCCCATTCCTTTTCTTCGACCTCTTCCTCTTCTTCTTGAACGTCTACATCTACTTGCAAAGTGATTATCAGAGGTACTTGCTTCCTCATCAAATTTCTTTCATTTTCCTTTGAAATAGTTTCCTCTACTTTTATAGAGGATAAAGGATTGATTACATTTTTGTGCCTCACCATTCTTCAAAGGCTTGGATTCAATGAGTGAAGATTTTTCCCATGAATGTTTGAAATCTGGCACGTGCAAAGTTAGCTTGAGAGGTACTTCCTTCCTCATCAAATTTCTTGAATTTTCCTTTGAAATATTTTTCCTCTACTTCTATCTATATAAAGGATAAAGGATTGATTAGATTTTTGTTTGTCACCATTCCTTAGAAGCTTACCTTCATGAGTGAAGAGTTGTCCCATGAATGTGTTGAAATCTAGCACTTGCATATCCATGTACAAGTCCATTGAAGTGGTGAATGATTACCACTTTCCATCTTCATTGATTCCATTAATGACTTGTTTGATAACTTTGTTCCTTATTTTTTACCTCTCCAGTGCTTCCTAACTAATTGGATATATCCTTCTTCTTTGTGACAAAGTCAAAAACAGTTCGCTTGGGTTGCTTCTTGAGAGATGTGAACTCCATCCATAGCTCGTAATGTGTGGAAGTAAGAAATCAAGAAGATTTTAGAATGTATGAACTTTCCAAAACATCCCTTGCACACCATGTGTTCAACCTTTCTTGCTCCTATTGTATTGGTTGTCCTTTGGTCCTTAACATAGGCGTCATCTCATCTCTAGAGATGTATCCATAAAGGTTCCTCCTTTGCAAATATGTCCCCATCCTTAGAGATTATGTTGAGTAGTTGCTTCAATCCATTTTACAAATTGAAGAAGCAGATTCATCAACCATCATGTATAAGCTATGATTCTTTAATACCACTATGAGGAGTGGTGGAAGTTCATAGAGATGAGAGGGTCTTTGCAAAAACCTGCTCTAGACCAGCCTATTTCTCATTTTTACACTCTAAAAGACTTTCTAAGCTTGCAATCTATGCAATAATATAAACATGGTATCTAGGAGCATTGATCTCAAATGTTTGAGTCAAGATAGACAAATTTTAAGAATTGCATATGTACAAAAAACCTTCTATTTATGGAAGAATGCTCATAGAAATATACTCAAAGCTCACATCCTACTACGAATTGAACAGAATCCTTTTTTGCAACTTAAAATAGGAAGGTGAATGAGCTAATCCAAAGTTATTTCATGAATTTCGTGTGACTATACTATGAGCTAGATGTTTAAGAAGTTGGGGGTTTGATCTTGACTTTTTAGGAATGACAAGATATAGATACACATTCATAGAGATATGGTCATATCCGTGCACTCAAAGCTCAAATGGCTAAAGTATTTTGTAGACCTACTTATAAGAGTTTTAATTTCAATGATTTAATTGATAAATAAGTCAATGAGACCACAAGGCAACTTCAATAGCTCATAGGAGTTGAAAAACGTTGAGAAATAACAATAACAATGAACTATGAATGAAGATGATAATAAAACTTGATGTATATGTATTGAGAAGTAAATTTGAAGGTGTCAGAGGACTTTAATGGCTGGATTTGAGTACAATGTGCACTCAAGAATCGAGTGAAGATACTATCATCATCTGCAACCAAGCTAATAGTGTATAAATACACATTTCCCTTGATTTTAGAAGATGAATATTTGAAAACGTTCACCTACTATTCTCCCTACTTTTATGTGCTCATTTGAACTTGAATTCAAATGATAGTCATAGGTTTTGGATATCCTTCCATTCATGAGATTTTATCTTCAAAGATCCTTTTTACAAATGGATCAAAATGCCATGCTTTTTAGCGTTAGTGGTGATCAAGAAATATATATGTGTACATATGCATTTACTCAAAGTCCAATGATGGAATATTTTCAAGCACTTAGGCTGGCCATATGCACCAACATTGCATGTGGAAGAGCCTCTAGAACCAAGATAGAAGACATTGATCAGGATTGATGACATTGATCGAAATTAGAGGGTTGAATTTGAACATTGGTACCTACTAAGGCACAAAATCAATGTTTGGGATGAAGAGTAGACCTAAATCATGCTTGGTCAAGAACCCCTCACTTTAAGGGTCTAAAAGTGGCACAATGGCAACAAAATGGAGGAAATTTTGAGAATTAAAAAAATAAACATGGACGTTTATCACTTTTTAGACAAGAAGTGATATGTGAAGGAATTTCGAGTTCAAGGACCTATGGCACTTTTGTATTGAGAATGAGAAAGCGATCCTCTTGTGGCTTATTCTTCAGAAGAAGATATAGAACAATCTGAAAGTCAATAAAATTCTCATGCTTTTCCATCATGCAAAAGATGTTGTAGTAGTAGGGATGACTAAGGTCACCTATTCTTTTTGTGTTTGAGGAGCATCATGACTTGGTAGCACCTCAACATGCTTTTTTTGTTGGTTCTACATCAAGCTAATTGGAAGTAAGCTTTGCCCAGTAAACCTATGGGATGTTTCTCTTCTCTATGGAGTTCTATTAAGAGTGAAGCATATTGAAAATTCTAGAAGGAGAGATGTGTGAAAAACTTTGACAAGCGTCACAAAGAGTGGTCAGTAGAGAAATCCGTTATGTATTTAGGTAGAAGAATTTGTCACTATAAGAAACCCTTCCCACCCCCAACCCTCCATTATGCTACACGGTGTTCATCTTAGAAGACAATAAGTTGAAAAACAAGTGTGTCCCTCATGAAGAGAACAGAAAGGATATAGATCTTCTTTGTAACTCTGTCTCTCTCTCTCTCTCTCGTGTTCTTGTGTCTTTTCCTTGTTTATAATTTAAAGTGGTTTTGTCAAACAAGACACATATATATAATGGTATTATAGTGACTATGCAGTAATGTATCTCTATGTTGTGGTTATCTTGAATGCCCCTCTAAGTCGAATGCCAAAAAGTCTCTTTAAGTGATCGATTCTAGATTTTCTTCTTCTACTTTAGAAGCCTCCATGAAGTGCAATGGCTCGTCTCAAATCCCCAATACTGAGAATCATAGAGATAGCATATTGCATCACTCTCAAAATAGTTCTATGCCACTCTCTTCGTCAATCGATTAGGAATCCCATCTCGCAAGAGGACGATCACAAGTCCCCCTGTTATTTTATGTGTTCATAAGGTGTTTCGGTTTTGATGTGATTGCTTGCTTCCCAAATAGCTCGGCAACTATCTTGTTCTCTATGTGGTCATAGGGTGTTTCCCTTTTGATGTGATTGATTGCTCCTCAAGTACCTCGTCAACTAACTATCTAGGCGATCTCGTTTTGTCTCCTTCGTAGGGGAAGTGATAATGAAGGGTTTGCTCAACAGCGTCGAGGTTGATTGCCAAGTTGGGTGGTGGTGATTGAGAAGTAGAAGGGGGAGGTGAGCTCCATCTCACCACTACCATGTGAGATGGAGCTACCATGTGAGATTGGCAAGTTGGGTGGTGGTGAGCTCTGTTAAAAATAAAGAAGTAAGCTCCTATATATTTTTGCAAAAAGGATTTTCTTCAAGTAGAAGGAAAATACAAAAATGAAAAATAGAAGCATTTACTTCAGCAAGTAGTGGAGGCCAAAAGAGAATCATTCAAAAGAGAATCAAATCCAAAAAAACTGAACTGTAAGAGGAGTGGCTATCCAAAGTAGTGGAGAAATGATGGAGAAGAGCTCTCAAACTCATCATGAGAGTTTTTGGTCACTTGGCTATAAAAGAGGCAAGGGAGGACACTCAAGAATAGAGGAAGAAGGCATGGAAGCCCCCTTATAGCTACTTCATTTGTTTTGAGTCATTTCGTTCAGTTCACTCTCATAGAGTATGTCCAGCCACACACCCATTTCTGCATAGTCTACTTGTGAGAGTCATATCTCTCAATATATATATCCGATTTTAGTGTTTAAACATCTGTTGGAACGCTTATCTTGAGTAATTGCTATGTCCAGAACAGTTCTATGAAACTCTTTATGTTCTATGAGTTATTCAGGTTTTAGTGAAGTCCAGTTTTCAGCTTAACTGAGTGGATAGGTAGTCTGTTTTGAATCAAATAGTTGCCAACTCAAATGTACTCCAAATTGAGTGTTTGATATCTCATTTGAAAGCTCTAGGTGTTTAGTTTGAGTGACCAAAGTTTGAAGTTCATTGGATATTTCAGTTGGTACCAGTTTTCATTTGAAGGTTCTGCTGTTGGCAAGAGTCTTGATCCTGAGAAGGTCTTCTACACTTTCCGCTGCGATTAGGAGAGGAATTCTCCAACAATTGGTATCAGAGCATTGGATTTTGAAGAGGCAAAGCATTGGAACTGAATTGAAGCAAAGGAGAAGCTACAAATCAAGGGGGAGCTTCGTAAAGTCAAGGAAGAGCGCCATACAATACTTCAGGTAAACTTCAATCTTGGAAGTTTTCAATGGCTGATTTAGGACAACAAATTGAGAAGTTAGACAAAGATAATTAATTTTCAGTCTTGGAGGTATAGAATGATAAATTACCTTAAAGGTAAAGGTTTATGGAGTCTAGTTAGTGGAGACGATCCACAACCGGTGGACCTTGAAGATCCCAACATTACTCCGGCACAAAGGAGAAAATTTGCAGATTGGGAAGAGAGGAATCGAAGGGTGATGTTCCTCATCTCACAAGTTATTTCTAACACTATGATTGGTCATGTGCAAAGCTTAGAAACAGCCAAGGAAGTTTGGGAAGCATTGGAGAAGGTGTATGCTACCTCAACAAGGTCTCGGAGGATGCAACTCAAGAACGAGCTCAACAACATGAAGAAAAGCTCAAACCAAAGCATTAGTGAGTATACATTGAGGATCAAGGAGCTTCAACATTAGCTAGCATCAGTTGGATGCAAGATAGAAGAGGAAGACATCGTACAAACAGCCCTCAATGGCTTGAGGAGTGAAGAAAAGTGGAAGCCCCTCATCACAAACATTCTTTATAGAGATCCTCTACCAACATTCAACGAGATTATACCAAATCTTGTGGCTGAAGAGGTAGCTCAACAAGGAGAAGGAAACAAAGGTAAGGATAGCCATAGTCAAATGTTATATGCAGGAAGAGGTAGAGGAAGGAACTCAAGAGGAGGCTCGAGAGGAAGAGGAAGAAGCCACAACAACACAAATTTCAGCCAACACAACTCGGAGGACAACAAGGACAACTCAAATGACAACACACATGGAAGAGGTCAAGGAAGAAATAGAGGAAGAGGTCGAGGTTCATACAATCCTCATAAAGGTATAACATGTTATCATTGTGGTAAACTAGGACATTATGCAAATGATTGTTGGCAAAAGAATGGAAGGCTGAATGGAGGCAACCAAAGGAGCGAAAATAACTATGCGAGTACATTAAGTGAAGGAGACAAGCAAACCATGCTTGCCATGAAGCATGACTACAACAACTCGAGCAGTAATGACCAAAATGGTTCATAGATTCAGGTTGCAGCAACCATATGACATGCCAAGGAGATTTATTCACAAAGCTACAAGCTCCAAGTGGAAAAGGATGTGTGGAGACCGGCGATGAAACTCAACACGCAATTGAGCATGTTGGAGATATCAAGCTTGGAGATAGAAAGGTATTGGCTGATGTTCTTCATGTTCCTACTATTGCAAAGAATTTGATTCAGTAGGCCAAATGGTAGAGAAAGGATATCATGTTATCTTCAATGAAAAAGTTTGCTTTATAAAGAATCCAAAAGAAGGATTCAAGGTCATTGCTCAAGGAAGGAAAGAAGGTAGGATGTTCACCTTGGACATTCAACAACCACATGGAAAGGTGATGTATATTTAGTTTGGAAACAAGAGGATTGTTGAAATCGATTTGTGGCACAAAAGGTTTGGACATATCAACATTCGCAAGCTCAAGGACATGAGCAACCATGAAGTGGTAAGAGGTCTTCCAAGATTCAATGATGCTCGACTACATGAGTTTTGTGAAGCATGCCAACTAGGAAAGCAAACTCGACAACCATTCAAGAAGAGCAACTATGTGGCAAGGAATGTCCTCAACTTGATACACACGGATGTATGGGGACCATCACAACAACCATCAGTGGATGGTAATAGATATTTTGTCACTTTTATCGATGATCATTCAAGAAAAGTATGGATGTTTTGCATAAAACAAAAATCAGATGTGTTCTCCATGTTCAAGAGATTTAAAGCACAGGTAGAAAAGGAAACAGGATGCTACATAAAGACCTTGAGGTCCGATGGAGGAGGAGAATATTTCTCCAAAGAATTTTTCTTTATGAAAATGGCATCAAGAGACAATTTACATGTAGGTACACGCCTCAACAAAATGGAATAGTTGAAAGGAAAATCGACATATCACAGAAGTTGCAAGATGTATGCTCAACGAGATGAAGATGCCACTAAACTATTGGGCTGAAGCAACTAGTACGGCCGTTTATTTGATGAACAAGTGCACAACAGCTGGAGTGCATAATCTAACTCCCGAGGAGGTTTATTCCGGTAAGAAACCTGACCTTACACATCTCAAAGTTTTTGGATGTGTGTGTTATGTTCACATCCCTCAAGAACTAAGGACAAAGATGGAGGCAAAGTCTGAAAAATGTATTTTTATTGGATATTCATCGGAGACAAAGGGATATAGGTGCTACAATCCGGTGACAAAGGGGCTAGGAGTCTCACGATATGTGGTATTTGATGAGCTAAGACCATGGTTTGGAGACAAAGGGAAAGAGAAGATTCTTGAAGAGGATTGTGAAGATGATGGAGGTGCTGTCCAAGAAGAATTTCAGCAAACAAGCACTCAAATGTCAAGTCCAGAAGCTTCTACATCACTTGGAGAAAGCTAAACATGGAAGGGGAGGCTAAGGAGTCATTCCTCATCACCAACATCAGCTTATGAAAGATCTAAAGCTGAAAGTGCTGCCCAAAATAGTGATTCAAATGCAAGTGAAGAAGAGTATGAAGAGGTGATTACACCAAAGGTAAAGTTGAACCGGTTGAAGAAGCAATGTTCAAAAGGAAATGAAAGGAGGTCTTCAAGAGCAAGGTATCCAATTGAAAGGTTGAGCTATGATAGTTTTATTGCAAAGCATTTTGCATATATGACACAGGTGGTCAAAGACAAAGAACCGGATGCATATGAAAAAGCATGTACACAAAAAGAATGGCAAGAAGCTATGCAAGAAGAGATAAAAGCTCTCAAGGACAATCACACATGGGAGCTAGTTCCAAAGGCTGAAGGTATGAAGATTGTTCCAAATAAATGGGTGTTTAAAATAAAGAGAAATGCTGATGGCTCTCTAGCTAGGCATAAAGCTAGACTAGTAGCAAAAGGATTCAAGCAAACTCATGGCATCGACTATGAAGAGACTTTCAGCCCGGTTGCAAAGATGGGAACAATTAGAACCTTGATTGGAGTGAGTGCAGCAAGGAGATGGCCATTGTACCAACTTGATATAAAAAATGCTTTTCTCAATGGTGAATTTCAAGAAGAGGTATACAGGAGTCAACCGATTGGATTTGAAGACAAAAAGCATCCAAATTTTGTTTGTAGATTGAAGAAAGCTTTGTATGGGCTGAAGCAAGCACCACGTACTTGGAATCAAAGATTGGTCGAGTACCTTACAAGGTGTGGGTATAGTCCAAGTAATGCAGATCCCTCTCTCTACATGAAGAAAGAAGAAGGCAAGGAGGTATATATTTACATATATGTTGATGATCTCGTCATAACAGGAAGTAATGTTACAAGAATACAAGAGATAAAAAGAAAACTCGGTAAGGAGTTTAAAATTTCAGATCTTGGTGAGCTAAAATACTTTTTAGGCATTGAGATAGTCTATGGGAAAGATGGAATTTACTTGATGCAAAGAAAGTACCTGTTGGATGTTCTTTTCAGATTTGGAATGAGTGAAGGCAAACCACTCACTCAACCTATGGACACAAATGTGAAGCTATGCTCAAATGATGGAGATAAGTTACATGATGTAACTACATACAGGAGTATTATAGGTTCATTGATCTATGCTATGATCACAAGACCAGATTTGTGTTATATTGTTGGAGTTCTTTCTCAATTTATGCAAGCTCCAACAAGTGAACATTTAAATTCAGCCAAACAAGTGCTAAGATATGTGAAGCGCACTGTCAATCATGCATTGTTTTATAGATATGATGAAGAATTGCAGGTAAAGGGTTTCAGTGATGCTGATTGGGTTGGTTCGAAGGAAGATAGAAGATCCACTTCAGGTTATGTGTTCATGATAGGTGGCAAACCTATCACATGGAGCTCAAAGAAGCAACCTACTGTTGCACTATCATCCACAGAAGCTGAATATAGAGGTTTAGCCTTTGCAACTTGTGAAGCTATGTGGATTAAAAAGCTCTTGGTTGATCTTGATGTGCAGGTGGAGACCATTCCAATTTATGGTGACAACATGTCAAGCATTCACTTGACAAACAATCCAATGTTTCATGCACGAAGCAAGCACATAGAAGTGCATTATCATTATGTTCGAGAAAAAGTTTTGAGCAAGGATGTGGATATAAAGTTCATTGGAACTAATGACCAGGTTGCAGACATGCTTACAAAGTCCCTAGATGCTTCTAAGCTAAAGAGGTTCAAGGACGACATCAACTTGCAGGATATGGCTGAAGGTGCAAGCTCACATGTGAGCTTGAGGGGGAGTGTTAAAAATAAAGAAGTAAGCTCGTATATATTTTTGCAAAAAGGATTTTCTTCAAGTAGAAGGAAAATACAAAAATGAAAAATAGAAGCATTTACTTCAGCAAGTAGTGGAGGCCAAAAGAGAATCATTCAAAAGAGAATCAAATCCAAAAAAACTAAACTGTAAGAGGAGTGGCTATGTAGTGGAGAAATGATGGAGAAGAGCTCTTAAACTCATCATGAGAGTTTTTGGTCACTTGGCTATAAAAGAGGCAAGGGAGGACACTCAAGAATAGAGGAAGAAGGCGTGGAAGCCCCCTTGTAGCTACTTCATTTGTTTTGAGTCATTTCGTTCAGTTCACTCTCATAGAGTATGTCTAGCCGCACACCCATTTCTGCATAGTCTACTTGTGAGAGTCATATCTCTCAATATATGTATCCGATTTTAGTGTTTAAACATTCGTTGGAAAGCTTATATTGAGTACTTGCTCTATCTAGAACAGTTCTATGAAATTCTATATGCTCTGTGAGTTATTCAGGTTTTAGTGAAGTCTAGTTTTCAGCCTAACTGAGTGGACAGGTAGTCTGTTTTGAATCAAATAGTTGCCAACTCAAATCTACTCCAAATTGAGTGTTTGATATCTCATTTGAAAGCTCTAGGTGTCTAGTTTGAGTGACCAAAGTTTCAAGTTCATTGGATATTTCAGTTGGTACCAGTTTTCATTTGAAGGTTCTACTGTTGGCAAGAGTCTTGATCCTGAGAAGGTCTTCTACACTTTCCGCTGCGATTAGGAGAGGAATTCTCCAACAAGCTCTTCGTTTTCCTGCACTAAGTTAAAGTTCTGAAAAGTGTGCTGCCTCAACCCGAAAATAAGGGGAAAGCTTATCTATCTTATCACTCGATTATGATGAAAGCTCAAGTTGGTTAGATGTGTAGGACGCTAGTGGCTTTAGCCATTTTTGTGACTATCTGTAGCTCTTTGATTTATCTTGAGGCTACAAGTGTTTCTATCTATGGGGAACTTACTTTCTTCACCGAGCCTCCTAGTGTAGCATGCCGAGATTTTATGTATGGATGGAGGTTTGTGGGGTGGGCACAAGGCTTCTTCCTCATTGTTTAGGGTCTGAACCTTGTGTTATCTTTGCCATGGAAGGGTGCCAAACAGATATAAGAGGATTAATGAAATCCTACCTCACTAAGTAGTTTTTTGTGTCGCACCTGCAGTGAAGTTCTAAGTGCTAAACTAAAGCAAAAGTGCTTCGAGGAGCTTTGGGTGGAATTTTAAGCTCCAATCCCTTTGCCATCCCCCCATCAAGATAAAAAAAAAATTGTGCTTATGTGGCAAATCCTCCACGGAGGAATCTGGACCAATGTAAAAGCTAACAATATTTACATATCCCCAACATGGTGTAAATCTATCTACATGGCAATGAGGACTTGGGATACCTCTTCTTTTCTTGCCCCAATTCAATAACGATCTGGCGAGCCCTTCAGATAATCTTGATGCTACAGGGACATATTATCAATTGGAAGCAAGAATTACAAGGTGAAGCAATTGGATGTTCCTCAGAATTGTGGAATGCTATTAGAGGTGAGACCCTATGGAAGATCTGGAAAGAGAGGTGTTCTTCCAACTTTAGAAGCCCTCCTAAAGAATGGTCGATCCAAAAATCTCTTTTTCTTTTCGCCAAAATAATTTTCAATTGTAAGAAGCCCTCAACTTTAAGACATCATAGAGTGTTATTCCTCAAGGGAAACAAGATTAAAAGAGATTGGGCCTTGCATGAGCAGGACAAGAGGGTTATCAACCTTCTTTGTGAAGTTCTTTAGTAATGTATAAACAACTCATGCTTTGTGGGATTCGGGAGTCCAATGGGTACTAGGCCCATTCACTTGTACAATTGTTCTTTCTATTAATTAAAGTTTGGGAAAGAAGGCTCCTCTAGAACTTCCTTTTGAGAAAAAAAAAAGGTAGAAGCTCACATCGTGGTAGCCTTAGCAATGATATCACGTTGGAAGATGTTGTGGTTTCCCGCCTTACTCTCGTGTGGCAAGATACGCTAAAATTTTGCACCCTCCCTAAGTTTCACAGTAATTGAGTGATTTTCGAACAATAACAATCAAAATGGAGTGATTTCCGAACAATAACAAGAACATCATTGAGACTAAGAGAGTCAGAACTATGCTTCATGTTGGGGACGAAATTATTTCAAACATTGCTACGAGAAGAACTAGCAAACATCCTCAACAACATATTCATGCAGACCAAAAATGTTCATCAAGGGAAAATCGATCCTTGAAGCCATTGTAGGTATCTAGGAAGGGATGCAGAATTTCAAAGAGTCATGCCTTCATCTAGTTTCTTTTAAGATTGATGTAGATGAATCTTGCAATAAAATAGAGGCCTTGATAAGAACTCACTATAATCTTTTGGGTAACTTCTCCAATCAACACAACATTAGTGGGAAGCTTTCGACTTCATTTCATCTCAAATGAGCGATAAAACATGGTTTAGTATCGCCAACCCCCCCCCCCCCCCCAATGTTTGATGACACTTCAAAGTATCTCGATTGTTTGAGGGAGGAGAAGCCCTAGTTTTGGTATGTTAAGGGCATTATCCTATATGTTGGCTTATGATTTTTTGAGTTTGCGCATTAAACAGTTAGAACAAGGTAAATCAAGACTTGATGATGCCATTGAAGAAGGAGCGTATGGAAACGTTTTGCAATGCTTCAGCTATCAAGCTCAAGCAATGAGAAGATTGTTGTGGAAGCCATTTATAGGTCTTTTCCAAAGCGTTCGCTTGACTAGCGGTGTCAGGATAGTGCTTCGGGCCACATATTCTATTTACTCAAAATCCAAAAGCTATTGAAGATTTCCATGAATCAGCAATGGGGTTGTATGGTTAACAAATCCTCCTCTTGCACTAATTAATTCCGTGGACCATATTTGTTTCATGTCAATCAACCAAAAAATATCATAATTAGTTCAATTATGCTTTTCCCTAATTAATAGAAATCATTACCAATGCTCATTAGATCCTCAACTTGCACTAATTAACCCCGTGGACCATATAATTTAGTTCATATTCATTTACGCACCAAGTTGCATACCCAATTGGCCCATCTTTTGGATAGAAATTAAGTACAAATCCCCAATCTTTTATCATGCATTGACTGAAGCTAACAACTTCCCCTTTTGTTTTCATTTATTAGGGAGACAAACAAATCATTGGCAATTCATGTGGGCAATTCATTACGGTAATCTCAAAAAATTTCATGAAGAACTCTCACGTCACCATTTAAACCACTACTTAGCGTGTTTAAATCATAGACTTAAGTGCTCCCTACTAATTACTCTGGTAGGCACTAAATGATTTTCTAATTAAGCCAATTAATAACATGTCTGTAGAGACACGGTTGACACAATGAGTACTTGTGTTTCTATTATCTAGGGTCCCTAAAGTGTGCGCTCATTAACATTTTTTAATCACTCCAACACTAATGAAGCTATGCAGATTAACACCTCAGTGGTAATGACAGGGGAGCTCCAATCAATCGGTTCTCTCTCTCTCTCTCTCTCTCTCTCTCTCTCTCTCTCTCTCTCACACACACACACACACACACACACACAATTACGACTTATCCATCTACTTGAGTTGCACCTTCCTCACTAACCATTATCCCAACTAGCGTGTATTTTTCTTTTTAACCTTGCATGATAGAAAATATTAAAGCATACATTTTCACATGATTCTGGGTCATGATAAATTAACTCTAGTCCTACCATTTTTTTTTCTCTCTCTTGTTTTTCATAAACATTGTAAGATAGAAATTATAAGCCCTCTTCATTTTGAATTCGACAACATCAACAATAATGTTCCCTTTTTCTTTTTGTCTTAGAGTGTGAGAGAGTGAGATGTGTGTACATGCTTATGTTTTCTATGTGTGTAAGTAGAATGTTACAACTTTCTCCACGATTTTACAAGCTTCCACTACAACCATTACAAAACTTATATTACCTACTTCTAAGAATCTATGAGGTTCTTAATTCACGTTTTCGATGACTAGACGGGGTGAAGAAAATATGAAATTATTTAAACTCAAGATGCTGCGTTATACATACCTGAAGGTTGATACTTTTCTAGAATCTATCATGAAGCATAATCACAAGCATGTTCCTTCACTCTGGTCACAACCATGATCCATCATGAAGAATAATCACACACATGTTAACGAAAAACAAAAGTGGTTAGACAAGAAGATCGTGAATGGAGATGAAGAAAACACTTGCAGAAATTTGATAATCACTAATATGTACCTTTTTATCCAGATTATTCATGTTTTGATTCGTTTCGAAGTTTTCGATGAACTGTATAATTTCATATTCACTATTTTTTCCAATACAAATGACTTATAATGAAGTAGCAGGCAAGGTACTTGGAAATACTAGTCTTACTAAAGCTCAATTACACACAAAACTCTACTAAACAAAACTTGGGGGTAAACTGAGGGAATGCGCTTTCATAGTGGTTCCCTTATTATAACACACTCACTTTCTATCAAGAAGAAAAGAGAGCTTCATACAATGAGACCACTGGAAAAACGATATGTACACAATGGATTGAAGTGAAAATACAATCATCAAAAAGATGCGAAAACAAAATTATCTCCTTCCCGTGGCTCTCTACCATGCGTCTTTTTGCTTTATTTCCTTGTTCTTTGCTAATATTTGTTTGCAAAAAGAAAAAAAGCTTAATATGCATTATATATATGAAAAACAATTAGCTTATCTGATGAAAGACATCAACATATTGTACATGATGTCCGGGAACAAATAGTGGCATGACGAAGAGCATAAGACGGCTATGTTAACACCACTATAACCTTCAATGCCATCCAGTTTTAAATTTCAAGGAGAATCAAACAAAAAAGTAGTTAATATGTGCAAAGTTTATTCCAATAATTACAGAATGTGTTGACTCTTTAAATTTATATTGAGTCTGCCCTAGACTTTCTGGCTAGAATAATAAAACTTATTAAGAGTTCCCAACCCTTCACGCACCACAAAGTCTTTGCTTTAGAGAACAACAAGCTCAAAGGTAAATGGATATTGCATGAAGGTTATCGAGCCATCATCAAGCTCCTTAGTCATTCCAGTACTTTTCCCTTACAAAGGGCAATAAAGCCATTGGCCTTCTTTATAGCTCCTTCTATTTTTCGTGTATTGTCTGCTTTGTTAATATAATTGCAGTTGGTTTTAACGAAAAAAAGACTACGCAGTAATCTTTCTCTACGTTGTGATTTTCTCGAAATTATCTTCTAACTCAGAAGCCAAAAATCTCAGTAATTGATCGATACTACGCTTTTTGGTACTTTAGGAAGCCGTCACCAAGTCGAATTGTTGGTCTCAAATCCCCAATACCGAGTATCATAGAGATTGGTAATTGCATCACTCTCAAAATAGCTCTATCCCACTCTCATTGTTACCCATATCCCAAGAGAGGGATCATGTGTTCCCCTATTGTTTTTTTAAATAAAGGAAGTTCAGCCTTAGCCTACTCTCCCAGACTTGAGTTAATTGAAAGAAAAGTACAAGAGAGGGGACTAATGCCCACGGGATCCCCCGAATCCCAGAGAGTAGGGGTTGCTTTTACAGAGTTTAGATGGTATTACAAAGAAGGTTAATCACCCTCTCATCACCCTCATCTGGGGCCCACATGGGTTTAATCTTGTTGTTGATCAAAAGGAGGACTTGATGATGCCTAAAGGGGGGGATTTCTTACAATTAACTATCCTTTTTCCAAGGAGGAACAACGATTTCTCAATCCACCACTGTTTGGGGAAGTCACCAAAGTTAAAAGCACATATTTCCCTCCAAATCTTCCATAGGACCTCCCCTCTGATGGCGTTCCAAAGAGTCATGGAGCAGCCGATCACTTCTCCCAGCAGAGCTTGCTTCCAACTCATATGTTCCTGGAGTCTAGTTTTCTTTCCGAAAATCTGCCAGAGCCTATTGGAGTTGAGACAAGTAAAGAAGATGTGAGAAACATCTTTGATGGAACGGTAGCAGCCTTTGCACCAGGGAGGTATCCCACAAATTTTGCTAGCCTTAAGCTTGGTCTAGATTCCACAATGAAGAATTTGTCATAAGAGGACATAATTTTTAATTTCTATGAGGGCGTGCTAGATAGCCATGAACTTCATGTCCCACCGAAGCTGTGTCCACAACACGCACCACTTCATGTTGAGGTTAACTTGATAATCAATGGTTTCTTTGATGTTCAGGATTTTTAATAGGCAATTACCATTGTGCCATCTGAGACCAAGCGAGCTTGGCGTGTTGTGCCCCATCAGAAGGAGAACTTTAGAGCAGTCCCAAGCAAGACATCTACTTTGTAGAGTGTTCCATTCTTCATATAAAATGTTGATGCCAGGGTCAATATCCTCAATGTTGATCCACTGATTGATGTCTTGCTTCCAAAGATGTTTCCATTTTTTGAAGCCTTTGTTCCATAGCCTCTTGGCGTTTCGAATGTTCCAAGATTCCACAATTCGAATGCCATGGATCGGGAACCAGATAGAGTCGTTTTGTCTGATACCAGCCGCCCACTTCCAATCTTCACTTATTCTTGTGAAGCTTTTGACTTGATTCCAACTCTTCCATAGGGAGCACACAAGATTCGAGCCTTTCGAGAAGATCGGGATCGAGGAAAACAGAAGGGTCAGAATGTCAAGATTCTTCCAATTCGGGAATCTCGAAAGCCAACTCGTTCTTGTTTTTGAAGATCAACTTGGCCCATGAGGCCTCCCCATTGCACCATGCCTTAATCATCCATTTTGCCGCTAGTTTGTTAGCCATGCACCCAATATCTAGGATGCCAAGGCCCCCACTATCTCTTTGGCTGGTGCAGATGGAACACTTGATTTTGGGCACCCCCTCCTATTGTGGTCGCCCATTCATAGGAAGTTTCTAAAAATACTTTCCAATTTGGACAGATCTTGCTCTTTCGGTCTCCAACAAGAAAGGATGTAGATGGTCGATGAAATGAGGAATGTGTTGATAACCATTGTGCAACTAGCGAGATTGATTTGCATACCTCTCCAATAGTTTAGCTTGTTTTCGAGTCTCGCGAGCACCCGATTCCATGGCTGCTCCTTCGAGATACCAAACCCCAAGGGGAATCCCAAGAAGCCGAAAAAATTGGCCATGCAGAATGATATGGCAGCCATGATTAGTGAGAAGGCCGCACTGGATCCCGACAATAGCTCTGAAAGTGGCCTTAGAGTGGTTGATTTTGGATCCAGAGGCTTCGCAGAAAGTATCTAGGCACCTCCAAAATGTCTCCAGGCTAGTACTATTCTTGTGGACAGATGCGTTCATATCATCATCAAAAAGTCTCATGGTGATCTGGCCGTGGTCATGATGCAATCGAAGGCCTTTGATATTACCAGCTTCCACGTGTTGTTCCACCAGCTGGCTAAGCCCTTCTGTGGCAATGGCAAAGAGACAGGGAGCGAACGGGCACCCTTGTCTAATGGATCTTGTAAGTTGATCACCTTCGAAAGTTTTCCATTAACATTAATTTGAGTAGACACATTTCCCAGAAGGGTCGAGATCATTTTGGTGAATTTCTGACTAGCTCCGAGATCTTTAGTTGACTCCAGAATATAGTCCCATTCTAGCCTGTCGTAGGCTTTATCAAAGTCAATCTTGAGGAAGACCACATCTTGTCTTGAATCTTTGCAAAGTAGAGACCTTTCTAGATATCTATAATGGTTTCAAAAATTGACCTGCCTTTGATGAAACCTTTTTGTTCCTCGCTTAATCATGCTCTCAGATGGCTGAAAATTCTGTTGGCTATGACTTTGGCAACGATCTTATACCCCGTTTGGAGCATCATAATCCGATACCAGTTCTCAGTTCTGCTTTTTTCCCGTTTTTTGTGTATTAACTTGATAATGCCATTGTTGACACAAGTTGAAAGCGTGCCAAACTGTGTTCCCCTGTTTTGATATGATTGCTTGCTCCTCCAATAGCTCGCCAACTATCTGTGTGATCTTTTTTTTGTGTCCTTTGCAAGGGAGATGATCGTCAAGGGACTGCCCAAGTGGCATGGGTGGTGGGTTTGATCGTGTCGAGGCTGGTGGTGAGCTCCATCGTACATCGTAGCTGTTCTTCTTTCTACGTTAAGGTGAAGTACTGAAAAGCGGCATGTCTCAATCCAGAAACAAGGGGAAGGTGATCTATCGTATCGCTTTATTTTGATGAAAGCTCAAGTTCCTAATCTCAAAATCGTAAGATGAAAAAGGAATGGTACGTTGTGACTTAAAAGTTTGCCATTCCTCAATATACAAGAACAAGAGAGATGGAAACAAACATACGTGATAGCAACAATGCAACTAGTAATGGTTGTTGCAGTCAAGGCCCCTATTAAAAAGTTTAGGGGAAACTGGTTGGCAAAGCATTGCCTATTCAAGCCAGAATTAGGTCAGATGTGCGAGTATTGGTCAAAATGTCCCTAACTAGATACTCGGTTACTTGGTTTATGAATGATATTTGAATCCTTTGAAAACAAAAAAAAGCCAAGCTTTTTTGCAAGTCGAGGACGCTAATAGCTTTGCGATACTCGACTTTCTCAAGTGCGATTGGCATCTTCTTTTCTTATCGGTTGTATGTTTGGCTCTCTGAAGATCAAAGGTTTTGAGAGCATCTCCAAATTTTATGTAAGGATACCTTGCTGGTGCAGGTGGGATCATGGAACTCTTCACAGGTGATGAGAAATTTAGGATGATGGGGGTTTGTGGGTTGGGAACCAAGGCTACCTCCTCATTGTTTGGGGCCTAAACTTGTGTTATCTTTGACATGGAGGGGTGTCAAATGGGTTTAAGGAGACTAATGGCATTCCTACCTCCTTAGGTAGTTTTTTGGGTTGCACACCCCATCGAACTTCTTAGACCTGAATCGATGCAAGAATGCTCCCGGAGACGGATCATGTTTAAGAATCTTCAATTCGTAGAAGGGAACCATGAAACATGGCTCTTTGAAAATGGGGATATGGTATTTCATGAATCCTATACAGGAACCTGGTAAGCCTTTAAAACCGCCATGTGCCTTCTCAAGTGGTTCCTTGAACGTTTACCAAACAAATAACAACCATCAAATTGCCACATTTGGACTGAACTAACAAACATGTTCTATCACCTCTACAACTTCATCTTCAAATTGTGTATTTTCAGTCGGACACCCTTTTTCCATAAAATCACATGAGGGTAGAAACATATAGGGTAATTCTACAAAAATCTTGAAGAGGAAAAGGAGGAAAAGAATAAAAGACTAAGGTATGATGGAGGGGGAGAATAATTCTCCCAAGCATTCAATGATTATCTTTGGAATGCAGGTATTAAGAGAGAAATAACCTGCAGGTATACACCACAACAAAATGGTGTAGCAGAAAGAAGAAATAGGACTTTGGTTGAGTTTGCTAGAGCTATGTTGAAGGACAAGAATTTGCCAAATTATCTTTGGGTTGAGGCTGTAAATACAGCTACATATCTTGTGAATAGATTACCATGTGCAGCTCTAAATGGAATGACTCCATATGAAGCTTGGCGAGTAAGAAACCAACACTAGATCATTGTAAAGTGTTTGGATCAATTGCATATGCTTATGTGCGATCACAACTTAGACATAAGCTTGAAGCAAAGGTAGAAAAATATGCGTTCATTGGTTATGATGAAAAGCACCTGGGTTACAGGTTGTGGAATCCTCTAACCAAACAATTTCTTGTTTCTAAAGATGTTACATTTGATTAACAGAAAAGTTGATATGCAGATCAAAGTCATATAGCTGAAGAATTTGAAGAAGAGGTAAGAAGATGTGAGAAAGGAAAATCAAGTGTGCATGTGAATGAAGATGAAGATTATATGCAAACTAGTACACCCAAAAGTGGATTAACCAGAATAAATGAAGAAGCTCCTATATCTGATAAAGAGGTGTATCTAGACACATATGAAGAATGTGAACCAAGGAGGTCAAGTAGGACAAGAAGGCCACCAGAAAGGTATTCTTATGGTACTTATTACATAACTAAGAAGAACTATGCATATATGGTCAAAGATGATGAAGAACCTCAAAACTATGATGAAGCAAAAGGTAAGAAACAATGGGAAGAAGCAATGAAGGAAGAATTCAATGCACCGGAGGAGAACAAGACTTGGGAACTTGTTCCTAAACCAAATTGTAAGAAGGTGATTGGAAATAAATGAGTTTATAAAGTGAAGAAGCTTGCAGATGGAAGTATAGCTAGATGCAAAGCTAGACTCGTAATGAAAGGCTATGTCCAAACTTATGGCATAGATTATGATGAGACATTCAGTCCTCTAGCTAAGATGTCAATTATAAGGACAATCATTGATATTGCAGCTTCAAAAGGATGGACCCTAATTCAACTGTATATAAAGAATGCATTTTTGAATGGATACATATCATATGAGGTATACCTGGAACAACCTCAAGGGCTTATAGAATCTAGGTATCCAAATTTTGTTTGCAGATTAAGAAGAGCACTCTATGGATTAAAGCAAGCTCCAACAACATGGAATTATAGGCTGGTGAAGTATCTCAATGACCTTTGGTATAAAAGTTCAAAAGCAGATCCAAGTCTACTCATCAAAAGAATAGATGGAGGTACAATCTACATTTGTATTTATGTAGATGACATTATAATCACAGGTACTTCAGATGAAGGAATCAAGGAGGTGAAAAGATTACTTGAGAAAGAGTTCAAGATCAGTGACCTAGCAAAGTTGTCATACTTTCTTGGAATGGAAGTCACTTATATAGATCATGGCATATATGTGTCACAAGAAAGGTATCTTGTGAAATTGTTGAAGAAGTTTGGAATGGAAAATTATAGAGAAGCTTCAACTCCACTTGATGTTAATCACAAGCTCAGTAAATATGATGGTGCAGAATACAAAGATATGAGGAAGTATCAATCTCTTGTGGGTAGTTTGATTTATGCTATACTAACAAGACCTGATCTTAGTTATGCAGTGGGATTCTTATCACGTTCATGCATTGTCCAAAGGACCCACATTGGATTGCAGGTCAAAGAGTTCTCAAATATATCAAAGGAACTATAAAGGAAGGATTATATTATCCTTTTACATCAGATTTGAAGTTGAGAACATATAGTGACACTGACTGGCAAGGTAATCAAGATGACAGAAGATCAACACATGGATACATGATATACATTGGTGATAAGCTTGTAAGTTGGTGTTCAAAGAAACAACATACAGTAACATTATCATCAATTGAAGCTGAGTACAAAGGACTTGTGGAAGCAGCTAAGGAGGTCATATGGATGCAGACACTGTTCAAAATCTTGGGCATTGATCAAGGTATACCTACAATACATGGAGATAATATGAGTTAACTTTATCTTATAGCAAATCCAGTATTTCATGCAAGAACCAAACATATAGAGATACATTATCATTTCCTGAGAGAAAAGGTAATGGAGAAAGAAATTAAGGTGGAACACATTTCTACAAAGGATCAGATAGCAGATATAATGACAAACAGCTTGGATGGTATGAAGATGAGCAGATTCAAAACCATAACAGGAGTAAAAGAAAAGAAGAAGATATGAAGAAATAGAGAATGTCAATTAGTTATTGAGGGGGATCTGTTAGAGAAACAATCACTAATTGGACATATATTTGAAGGTCAAAGCTTTAGAAGAAAACCACATGCCTATGTGAAGGGACGAATTCACATGTATTATATTTGTAAAGTTAGTTCACTTTAGTTCTAGAAGTTTTTTTAAAAGTCATGAGATTGAGAAACTCTATATAAGTTAGTTTGTATCAACTGATGCGTAGAGGAAGAGAGAGTTAGAGAAAGAGAGAATGAAGTGAATGGTAGCTGAGAGAGTGAGTTAAAACTCATTTTGTATGACTAAGAATAGTCGGGCTTCTCTGCGTGACAAAGCACCTATGCATTTTTGAGTTTTCATAGTTATGAAAACAGTTGATTAAACTTCTCTGTATCAGTCTTCTTCTTCCATCTCTAGACTTTCTCTTCTGTATAATGATTTCAGAAGTTGAAGTTTTTCAAGTAAGTCGATATCTGGCATCGAATCTGTGCAGATAAGTCATAGTTTCATTTATCTATTTCATTCAGTGCTGAAGTGTTTGCAAATCATGACCTTGTTGGAGCAACTGGATGCCTGGCATCGAATTCCAGTTGATAAGTGATGTTCAAAGCGTGCATGAAATCATCTATTGTTTTGGCATCTGAAAGGTTGAGGTTTTATGCGGAAAGTCGATGCCTCACATCGAATTCCTACTGCAAAGTGGCTAACAACACCTCAAGTCAATGCTCGGCATCGAAATCTCGTTGCAAGTCGATGCTACGCATCGAATTTCCATTTTAAGATAGGCGCTCTTACTATAATAGGTAAAATTTCCAATTTTGGCAGTTAGACATGGTCATATTATGAAGGCCATAACGTGCGTTCTAGAGATCCATTTCTTGCAACTAATAGCTTGTTGGAAAGCTCTTGTCTTCTACTTTCATCCTCGAGAATATTGTGGAAAAATAACCTTTATGCTAAGAGAAATCAGCAAAATACTGAAGGTATGTCATTTTAGTGACTAGAAATTTCTGAAGAAGCAAAGTTCTTAGTTTAAGCAATCATTTCTCAAAGTTTGGAGAAGCATTGAGTTAATGGTGACCATAGAGGTGTTCTATTGTCACATTAATTCATTTCTTGTGATGTTTCACACATCAACACAAATCAATCTCGTAGGTCCCGCAATGGTTATCAACACGTTCCTCATTTCATTGATCATTTACTTCCTCTCTTGCTGGAAAACGAAAGAGCAAGAGTTGTCTAAACTGGAAAGCATTTGCAAAAACTTCCTTTGGACGGGCGACCACAATAGGAGGGGGTGCCTAAAACCAAGTGGTCCATCTGCAATAGCCAAAGAGATAGTGGGGGCCTTGGCATGCTAGACATCGGGAGCATGGCTAACAAACTTGCAGCAAAATGGGTGATTAAGGCTTGGTGCAATGGGGAGGCCTCGTGGGCCAAGTTGATCTTCAAAAACAAAAATGAGTTGACTTTCTTGGGATTCCCAAATTGGAAGAATCTTGACATTATGACCTTTTTTCCCCGATCCTTGTTTTTCGGAAAGGCTCGAATCTTGTGTGCTTGCTATCGAAGAGTGGGTACCTGGCATCAGACAAAATTACTGTAACTGGTTTCTGATCCATGCCATGAGGAACATGGAATCTTGGAACATTCGAAACTCCAAGAGGCTATGGAACAAAGGCTTCAAAAAATGGAAACATCTCTAGAAACAAGACACCAACCAGTGGATCAACTTCGAGGATGTTGACCCAACACCATCAGAGGGGAGGCCCTATGGAAGATATGACAGGAAAGATGTGCGTATAACTTTGGTGACTCCCCCAAAGAGTGGTCGATTGAGAAATCTCTGTTCCTCCTCCGAAAAAGAATTGCTAACTATAAGAAATTGCCCCCCCTTCAGGCATCATCAAGTGCTGCTTCTGATCAACAACAAGCTTAAACCCAAGTGGGCCCCGCACGAGGGTGATGAGAGGGTGATTAACCTTCTTTGTAATGACATCTAAACCATGTAAAAGCTACCCCTACTCTCTAGCATTTGGGGGGTCCCGTGGGCACTAGTCCCCTTCACTTGTACTTTTCTTTTAACTATTACAAGTCCGAGAGAATAGCCTAAGGCCGAACTTCCTTTATTTAAAAAACCAATTTCTTATCATCTTGATTGAGCCTCTTTTGTCATCCTTGGGCCTACATAAATATTCCTTTCTGGTGGATTGATAAAACTTTGAAGTGCATCTGCATTACATGCTTGGTCCACATTCACTGACCTTTGTGTACAAAAATCCCATGTGAATGGAACATCAATTGGCCAATGACCTGCAATCATAATCTTTATAATCTCTTCTTGATGATTGAAAAAGTCATCCCACTAAGATACATCTTGATCTCCAGCGTATTTTTTTGCACGTTGAATATGTCTCTTCTTTTCAATAAGTACATGCATCCACCTTTTACTTTGATCAACCACATTTCCACATCTTTCAATATTTTTTTTATCTTCATATGGTGTTTTTTCTACACCATACACACACAAATTAGGCACTTGCAACAAGAATATGCATCCATCCTTAGGCTCCCACCCACGAGAACATGAATACTACTTTGCAAATAAAAGGGCTATGTCATCAATCCTCCTCATCAAGAATACATGGTTGAAACTAATATTGTGCAATGGAGCCAAAATCTTAGCACTCTTATCAAGGCCTACTACGCAAAAGTGCTTAAAGTCATAAATCTATGTAAGGTGTTGAACTTCAGGTTTTGGAGTATATGCTTCAAAAATCAACTCACATAATATTGGAAGAGTAAAAGCATTATTATGTGCCAACCTCTTAGAGAACGTACTGAACATTTGATGAATGTGGTCATGAGTGTGCCCAACGAGAATGAAATTTACCTTAACCTTTTGAAACACTTGTCTATCAACAAGCATGCATAAATATCCAAAAATTGTACAATTTTTATTCTCTCTTGCAGTATTATCAAGCTACAAATACAGAGTTGGTGGCAAAAGACCCTTCCATGAATGCGAAACCTAATGAATGATAGTAACCATAAGGTTTGGATCATTATGCACATTGGATATGTGAAGAAAACCTTGGACTTTACAATTCCCAAATCACCAACCAAATGCATTTGCATGAGGACTTCATCTCCAATGTCCTTAGGGACGCAATAAAATGGGGCAAACATGTTCTTTTTTTCCATACCATCAATCAACAAACACATGTAACTCTTCGGATTTTGAGTTCTTTACTTCGATAATGAATTGCTTTCTTTCTTTGGAAGGCTTGAATCTCATGATGGTTCCTAAGAAGGCTTTTAAAATTATCTTTTTCTTGTCGTGTTGTAGCCCCCTTTGCCATGTTCTTCAAAGTGGTGCAAATTGAACACTCACCCATTCTAACTTTATGAGGAATAGTCACATTATTAAACTCTTCCTTCCATAATCAAGTAAAGTGATGATACAACACATACTTCTCATTTCTACTTTCCATATCTTCTTTATATACTTGAAATACTTCTCGACAAGTAAAGTTATCTAGCAAGTGTAATCTTCCAGTTGTAGGCATAATCTCACAATGCAAGCTAAAGTAGTTCATCATCCAATTCATTGCATGAAGTCCAATTGATCCTTTGCTCCCAATATGATATGTATCCAAAATATGATCTCCATTCATAAGCCCCTGTTGAACCTTATGTATTCTAAAATTTCCCACACCCATTGCAATCTAAATGCATCCCTACAATACCGCATCCCTTGACTAAAGTAATATTCAAAAGCAATATGTGTTATTGACATGTATCCTCAATCATTTGCATGTGAGAAACAAGTTGTATATCCTACCTTTCACTATCTAAGTGGAGGAATTTCTCTCTTAGGTGCTTTAGTTTCTTCATTCCTAACTTATACAAACATTTCAAACCACAACAATGCTTCATGATATCCAATGCAATTTGTCTATCTGAACTAAGAAATTGAAATTTGTTTGACTTACTTCACGAGGCCTTCTCTTGAAATGTAGATTGAGCGTGCTTTCTCTTTCTTCCTTTTTGCTAACATTCTTTGATCCACATGCACTTGAATCAAAAGGGAGGTCAATGGGTGCATCAAAAGGGAGATCAAGAGGTTCATTTACTTGATCAACATTGCGTTGAGAATGTAACTTAAATGACTCAAGCGAAAACATAGAATGACATTCTAAGCCATGGACATCACTCATGAGGAAAGGATCAACTAAAAACAATGAATTGGGACTTCTATCAAGGTGACTAGAGGATTAGCTACAACATTTCGATTTTCAAAGGCAAAATACACTAAATAACAAAAGGTTGACTAAATCTCTTATCAGACCCTAAATTGGCATACCTATTCCTTCCTAAATTTGAATAAAATCTCTTAAAAGACCCGAAATTGGCATAACTAGTGGTTCTTCCTTCAACTACTCAGTCCAATTGGTTAATCTGGTTAGGGCCTAGTCTAATTCAATTACATCTAGTCAATTGCTAGTTCAAGCCATGCAAGTGCCCATAAATAGTGGAGGAAGACATGAGTCTCATTTCTAAAATTTGTGCACCAAGAGAGAGGAAGAGAGAGCTAAGAGCTAAAGAGTAGAGAGCCTAGCAAACAAGCAGAGACAAGCAAATAGAGAAGACGAGTGCTACCAAGAATCCTCACAGGTACCCAAAATTCTTGCTTCTAAAAAGACTACCTTTATTTATTTTAGAAAATTCTTGTATATGTTCGCTCAGAAATTTTATTGCATGTGAATTCTTCTATTTTTCCACGTGCAAGTCGCTACCAGACATCCACTTGGAGTTGCAAGTTGATGCTTGACATCGACTTGCAGGTGGAAAAATCAACTGGCATCAACTTGTCTATGAAAGTCGATGTGTGGCATTGACTTTCACCTCTAACACGATGACTAGCATCGACTTGCGGGTGCAAGTTGATGCCTTGTATTGAGTTCTTTATGAGACTTGATGCCAAGCATCGACTTGGAGGTGCAAGTCGATGCTTGGCATCGAGTTCTCTATGAAAGGCGATTCCACGCATCGACTTTCACCTCTAACTCAATGCCAAGCATCGATTTGTCCATGAAAGTCGATGCCAGGCATCGACTTTTGCCTCCAACTAGATGCCAAGCATCGACTTTTAGGGAATTTTCATAATCTGCATGTGTAGAACCTAAAGAAAAAGATGAAGATAACTCCACATGCAACTGTAGTTCCTTTTCTGGTAATGCTGGACCCAAATGAATGCAGCTCTGCAAAAGATTTCAATGAAGCTTTTTTTGAGGACTATACATACTATGTAATTGGCAGAGTGCAAGATATATGTAGGACTTACTAATGAAGAGGCCAAGCTCTTGGCTTGGGACCATAACAACCACAATGACTACATGAAAAAGATGTCATCCATTGAGAGGATTCGCTTCTTCCACCATGAGTATGAAGATTCTCTAAGGAAAGATGCTAGGAGAGTACATCCAAATCTGAGGAAGCAATGTCTTATTGAGGTGGGTATAGTTGTGGATGAGACACTCAAATCAGATGCCTTGAGGAAATTTGACCTGTGGTTTCAACTAGCATTCAGAAAAGGTGAAATATGGGATCTACAGGACAAGATTTTTGAAATGTGGGAAAATAAGGAGGTTAAGGGCCAAAAACAGAGGAAAGCAAGGCCAGATCTTCAAGTGGATGTAAAGCGAAAAGGAAAGAAGCTTGATCTTTGCATTGAAGAGGTTGTTGAGGATATGAAGCTGACACCATGGAGAGACCTCCAAGGGATCAAGGATGATATGTTGATAATATCAACTTTATCAAGAGTAATTTCTAAATATTTAAGTCTTTAGAGATGGTCACTTAGCTCAATAAGTAAGTAGGAGTTTCTAAAAGCTTCTTTGGTATGTGTTTCTCGTTTTTGAACTCACTGGGCTGCTTGTATCCATGGCAATGCACTCACAAAGTCTATATGAAGATTCAGGAGGAAATGATGAAGAGGCTAGGATGCTTCTCCTGGAGTGGTGCAGGCAGAGTATCCAACCACCTCATCATACAAAGCATTGTTAGGATACTTTATATTGCTCTATGACTAGGTACATGTTGCAAACTCCACTCTCTAGTCAGATAGTCGATGCCTCGCATGGAGTTTTGGCAAGAAGTTGATGCCTAGAATTGATTCTTTGCTAAATGTTGATGCCTAGCATCCACTTTTTGAAAGAAGTTGATGCTGGGCATCAATTTGCCAAGAATCTTCCTTCAAATTCGATGCCTCGCATCGAGGCACTAGGGGAAAAAATGAGCCCTGCATGGGCCTTGTAAGGATTTGGATTAAAAAGCTTAATCTAGGAGATTAAGGGAGCTTGCAAAACCACTAGTGGTCTTCCCAAATAAAATAATATTTCTCAAAACATGGTTTTTGAATTCTAAAAAGGAAACATTTGAGGCCTTTGGATGCTTGAGATCAATGGCTCATATTTAAATGGATATAACTCTAGTGAGAGAAGGTCTGACAAGGTAATCATAGTAAAGGAAGCGCAGGCATGTTTGGAGATTATCTCTGCACATTTTTTGGCCCTTAGATCAAGGGAAATCCAAGGGCATTCCGTATTTGGCGTTGATAAAAAAATCAGAGCTGTCATGAGCCATTAGATTTGGCTTTGATCGGATGCAGGAGATCAAAAGGCACCTTTTCATTGGGGGGCTTCAATCTCAGCCATTAGACCTTCTACAGATCCAATGGCCCATAATTTGGGCACTCAATCTTGCAAAATTTCAATCATGCATGTCCGATTTAGGCATCGATCCAACGGTCTACATTTGATGGCGCACTTTTTAGGAGAAATACAATCTTGTCCATTGATAAGAAGGAGAATCCAAGGGTCCATGTTAACTGTCGCCTTGACTTTTGTCTTTCCTTCTTAACCCTTTGATCCTCTAGCCAATCTAAGGGCTCTTATTGATTCACAAGCAATCTGAAACCATTCAAGAGTCTAAAACAACTAGTTCAAGGTGGTTTTTGCTCTTTTGACCACAAAAAACCAAGGGAAGCCTATGCCTAGTCTATGAGATTAAGGGACTAGACTGTGGCCACCACCCTCTTCTCATTGGTCCATCACTAATCAGCCATCAAGCTAAAAGGCCCAAGGAGGGTTCATTTTTTCCCCTAATGGTCTGGCCAGAATTTGATGCCCAACATTGAATGTCAGGAGAGATGTGATGCCTAGCATCAAGTCGTGAACAGAGAGTCGATGTCAGGCATCAAATTGCAGCAAAGAACAGATGCCAGGCATCGACTTCTTGCTAGAAGTTGATGTCAGGCATTGGCTATTAGCACCAAATCGATGCCAGACATCCAGCTTTTGGCATAGGTTGATGCAAGGCATCGAATCATCATATGTATGCCAATAATTATTCTTCATCTCTTATTTCTATAGAAGCCAAAAAAGTCAAAGTCAGCAAAGCTAAATGACAATTGCCCACTTGCATTCATGCCTCACATTCAAAGGGCAAGGCACGAGAAGTCTAGGCTGAAAAACATGATCTTATACCATTGAGCTTCTTCCCTTTAAAAGTGACCTAGAAACTTGAATCTAGTTACTTCACTATGAAAAACATGAAATAGGACAAGACCTCATTGTCACCTTAGTACTGATTACGAGCGGGTGGCTAACATCATACACAATGGCTCAACTTGGTTTCCTATGTCAAGAACTATCTAGATAGACCAATTGGACATCCATGGAGACAAGTAACTCTAGGATAGGGTTTCCATAAGTGGACGTGGGTCTAAAACTATGATAACAATTAGTAGATCAAATAAGATGAAATTGATCTAGGCCTAATACCGGATTACGAGGAATGGTGCTTATTGAATCGACCATCCATTTGTGGACACAGATTGGTACATGTATTGTGTGAGCAAGTCTACATCAATCACTTTGGTATCGTTATCGGAGTAGCATCTTGTCAGTCATCGCACTTGGAGGATGGAACCTCACAAGATAAGAGTTGTTGGAGTTCATTTTGTTGTTTGCAAGTTCATCCTAAGGGTTCTTGGAGTTTATTTTGTTGTTTGAAAGTTCACCTCAACCCTTTTGAGCTCATTTCCATTAGATTTAGATGAGTACTATTATCATCTCGGTTGCTTGGTGAGAGAAATCCAAAACAATTTTTGAGTGGACACTATGTGGAGTATATATAAATAAAGGATTATATAGCATGCTTGGCATGGATAATGAATAGAAAAATATATCTACAGGGATCGATAATCCCTAGCTTGGTTCAGGGTCTCTTCCGTGATGATTTTCTTCTGAAATTGTATATTCATGCATCCCAATTCTTTTATGTATCTTCAAACCAATTAAATTTCTCGTTTAAATTTCCTTATGCATATGTTGCAAGCTGACTATCATTGACTTTTCGTATTGAGTGGTGAACAATGTGGTAATATGATGGTCTTATATGCTTTATTAAAGTGTCGTTTCTTCTTGTATTTCATTTTCATTTCGTGAAAGAATTTCCTTTTTAAATTTATTGTAAGGTTCAACAAAATCATCAAAGTCAACATCAAGAGTTTCTTACATCTAAATAAAATAAATTCGATTTCAGAGTGCTCACTTTTTACATCACTACAATCATACATCCATTCACTTTGTACATCACTACAATCATACAACCATTTATTTGTTTATTCACTGCATTCTTCACTTTCTATAGTCTCCCAAATTTTCTCCCTATAGTACATCTGCAAAAGCTTACCCTCTTGTGCGAATTACCACCTACATGTTTGTACATACCCCAATTTCCTTTTGAACTTGAATTTGCAAGGCATTGACTTCGTATCACGGCCACGTAATAGCATATAGTATTCTCCTCCATTCATCATCCAACGTTTTCTTTTAGGTTGAAACTTTTCCATAGATTGAACAACAAGTTTTGAAGAAGTACTTATTACAACCAATAAACGAAAAAAAACAAACTCTTTTATGAATCTCCGACAAGGATCAGCATCACAATAAAAGCTGTTCATCACTTTCTGAACTCCATATTACAATATTCAAGATCTAGCATATAAGCAGCACTATGAATTGGTGTCTACCCCAATCAATATTACATGAAATTACTCAAGGGGGCTAGGGAATGGAACACATCATCTCTATAAGTCACTCAAATGCCTAATTCTTAAGGATACTTCATTAGGAAAAAAAATGAACCCTGCATGGGCCTTTTAGCTAAAGGAGTGATTAGGCATGGACCAATGAGAAGAGGGTGGTGGCCAGAGTTTAGGCCCTTAATCTCATAGGCTAGGCATAGGCTTCCCTTGTTTTTGTGTGGTCAAAGAGCCAAAAACCATCTAGAATTGGTGGTTTTATTTAGAGAATGGTTTTGAAAACCTCGAAATTCATTTACAGCCATTGGATTCTTCAAAGATCTAAGGGCCAAGGTTAAATGCCAAAAGTCAAGGCATCTGCAAATCTGAACCCTTGAAGTAGCTTCATATTCAATGGATGAGATCAATGCAATCATTGCAAAATGTGCCTTTTGGTCACAGCCGTTGGATTTGCGCTTCAATCTAGCGGTTCAATTTGAATTCCAAGAAGTTTAAGCGGTTGCATTCCTCACCATTGGATCAACACAAGATCTGATGGCTTGGATTGACCCCCTCCATGAAAAAGGCGCCTTTTTAAAGGAAGTGGCAGGAAAGGTACTTGCAAATACCAGTCTTACTAAAGCTCACTTACGCACAAAAATCTACTACACAAAACTTGCAAATACCAGTCTTACTAAAGCTCACTTACACACAAAAATCTACTACACAAAACTTGGGGGTAAACTGAGGGAATGGGCTTTCATAGTGGTTCCCTTATTATACCACACTCACTTTCTATCAAAATTAAAAGATAGCCTCATACAATGAAGCCATTAGAAAAACGATATGTACATAATTCAATTGAAGTGAAAATACAATCATCAAAAAGGTGCGAAAAGAAAATTATCTCCTTCTTCCCGTGACTCTCCTTTCATGATCCTTTTTAGTTTCTTTCCTTTTTCTGTGCTAATCTTTCTTTGCAAGAAAACAAAAAATCTTAGTATGCATTATATATATGAAAAGCCATTAGCTTATCTGATTAAAGTCATCAACATATTGTACATGATATCCGGGAACAATTATGGCATTCATGAGGGATGAAATTGCTCTTATGGAGGGGAGAGCTACTCTATAGTTAAAAATGCAAAAGAACTTCTAGAGGCAAGACCAACAAAAAAAAAGAATACGAAGAAGAGCATGAAACGGCTATATTAACACCACTATAACCTTCAATGCCATTCAATTTTAGATTTCAAGGAGAATCGAACAGAATGTGCAAAGCTTATTCCAATAATTACATAATGTATTGAATCTTTAAATTTCTATTGAGTCTTCTCTAGAATTTAAAGATTCAACACATTATTGCCTTGTGAAGTTTAAATCCATTTATCTCTAATATCTTTCTCTGAAGTGTTAGAGTTTTACTATTAAATCATAAAGTAATTTTTTTATCCAGGTTTGTCCAAGACTCCAGCAATGTCACTCAGATGCCTTGTCAAGAAGATCTTACCTTGCACAAAAGCAAGGTAAAGAGGCATTTGATCTGGTGACCGTACCAATGATATCACGTTTGAAGACGTTGTGGTTTTCCCCCTTACTCTCGTGTGGCAAGAAACGTTACAATTTGGAACCCTCTCTAAGTGTTAAAGTGATGGAGTGATTTCCGAACAATAAGAAGAACATCATTAAGACCAAGAGACTCATAACTATGCTCCATGTTGAGGATGAATTTATTTCAAACATTGCTACGAGAAGAACTAGCAAACATCCTCAACAAGAGATTCATGCAGACCAAAAATGTTCATCAAGGGAAGATCGATCCTTGAAGCCATTGTAGGCATCTAGGAAGGGATGCAGAATTTCAAAGGTTCATGCCTTCATCTAGTTTCTCTTAAGATTGATCTAGATGAAGCTTGCAATAAATTAGAGGCCTTGATAAAAAATCACTACAATGCTTTACAACCTTTTGGGTAACTTCTCGAATCAACACAACATTAATGGGAAGATTTCGACTTCATTTCCTCTCAAATGATCGATAAAACATAGGTTGGCATTGCCTCTCCCCCCCCCCAATGTTTGATAACACTTGAAAATATCTCGATTGCTTGATGGAGGAGAAACCCTAGTTTTGGTATAATAAGGGCATTATCCTACATATTGGGATCGAACTTGCTGCTCAATTTTTTTTTTCGAATGAAACTAATGTGTTTCTTGATAATGAGCAACAGGTTATAAAGGAAATCTAGAAGCGTATGGAAACGTTTTGCAATGCTCAAGCATGATACGATTGTTGTGGAATCCATTTATAGGTCTTTTCCAAAGCGTGTTCTTGAGTAGGGGTGTCAGGATAGTAATTCAGGCCACATATTCTATTTACTCAAAATCCTGAATCAGCAATGGGATTGTATGGTTAAGAAATCAGAAACCAAGCTTCATTGCTAGAAAGGCATGAAACGCAATGTGGTGGGGCTAATCTTCTTCTCCTTGCCTTAGCTTGGTTGCGTGTATGCTTGTTGCGCGTTATGCATGGTGATATCTATGAATATTAGTCATTTGTCCATGGACTTCATATCATCGCAGTTGGTGCTCTCGACTGATAATTTAAGGGAGGATGCCCCTTGACATTGGTGAGATCATTGCCTCCACCATTTTCCTGAGTTCTTCGACTTAATAGAACCCATATTACATGTTCAAGACTCATAAATATGCTCCAAATAAGCTCTCACAAGTAAGGGATTTCTTTCCAAGTCAATCAACCAAAAAATATCATAATTTTTTTTTAATAGAAAGGAAGTTTGGCCTAAGCCTACTCTCCTGGACATGAATTAATTTAAACAAAAGTACAAATGAAGGGGATTAGTGCCCAGGGGACCCCCCAGATCCCACAGTGCAGTGATAGATTTTACAGAGTTTAGATGGCATTGCAGAGAAGGTTAATAACACTCTCATCACCCTCATGCGGGGCCCACTTGGGTTTAAGCTTGTTGTTGATCAGAAGGAGCACTTGATGATGCCTAAAAGGGGGGGGGGGTTCTTACAATTAGCGATTCTTTTGCCGAGGAGGAACAAGGATTTCTCAATGGACCACTCTTTGGGGTAGTCGCTAAAGTTATAGGCAAATCTTTCTCGCCAGATCTTCCATAGGACCTCTCCTCTGATGGTGTTCTAGAGAGCTGCAGAGCAGCCAATCGCTTCTCCCAATAGAGCTTGATTCCAGGTGATATGTTTCTGAAGTCTAATTTTCTTCCTGATAATCTCCCACAGCCTGTTGGAGTTGGGGCAATTAAAGAAGATGTGGGAAACATCTTCAATGGGCCAGTAGTCACGCTTGCACCAAGGAGGCACCCCACAAATTTTTCTATCCTTTAGGTTGGTCCAGATTCCTCAATGAAGAATTTGCCATAAGAGGAGAGACTTTTTGATTTCAATGAGAGGGTGCAAGATAGCCATGAACTTCATATCCCACCGCAACCCCGTCCACAAAAATATCATAATTACTTCAATTATGTTTTTCCCAAATTAATAAGAATCATTATCAATGCTCATTAGATCCTTCACTTGCACTAATTAATTTCCGTGGATCATATAATTTAGTTCATATTCATTTACGTACCAAGTTGCATACCCGATCCCCCATTGTTTGGATAGAAATTAAGTACAGATCCCCAATTTCCCTAATTTTTATCATGCACTAAGATCCCCAATTTCCCTAATTTTTATCATGCACTAACTGAAGCTAACAACTTCCCCTTTTGTTCTTTTTTATTCGGGAGACAAAAAAAACATTGGCAATTCATACGGGAAATTCATTGCGCCAATGTCAAAATTTTTTCTTTTTAATATAAAGGAAATTCGGCATTAGCCTACTCTTCCGGACTTGAATTAAATAAAGAAAAGTACAAGAGAAGGGAACTAGTGCCCATAGGACCCCCCAAATCCCACAAAGTAGGGGAAGCTTTTATAGAGCTTAGATGGCATTACAAAGGAGGTTAATCACCCTTTCATCACCCTCATGTGGGGCCCACTTGGGTTTAAGCTTGTTATTGATCAAAAGAAGTACTTGATGATGCCTGAAGGGGGGGATTTCTTACAGTTAACAATCCTTTTGCCAAGGAGGAACAACGATTTCTCAATTGATCACTGTTTGGGGGAGTCACCGAAGTTGAAAGCACATCTTTCCTACCAGATTTTCCATAGGAACCCCCCTCTAATGGCGTTCCAGAGAGTCGCGGAGCAGTCGATCGCCTCCCCAACAGGGCTTGCTTCCAACTGAGATGTATCTGAAGTCTAATTTTCTTTCCAACTGTCTGCCAGAGTCTATTGGAGTTGGGGCAAGTAAAGAAGATGTGTGAAAGATCTTCGATAGACCGGTAGCAGCATTTGCACTAGGGAGGAATCCCAAAAAATTTGCTAGCATTAAGGTTGGTCCAGATTCCACGATGAAGAATTTGCCATAAGAGGACAGACTTTTTGATTTCTATGAGGGGGTGCCAGATAGCCATGAACTTCATGTCCCACCAAAGCCACGTCCATGACAGGCACCACTTCTTGTTGAGGTTAGCATGATAGTCAATCGTTTCTTTGATGTTCGGGATTTTTGATAGGCTATTCCCATTGTGCCATTTGAGACCAAGCGAGCTCGACGTGTCGTGTCCCATGAGAAGGTGAACTTTGTGTCGGTCCCAGGCGAGACATCTGCTTTGCAAAGTGTTCCATTCTTCGTACGAAATGTTGACGCAAGGGTCAATATCCTCGAAGTTGATCCAGCGGTTGGTGTCTTGTTTCCAAAGATGTTTCCATTTTTTGAAGCCTTTGTTCCATAACTTCTTGGCATTTTGAATGTTCCAAGATTCCACACTCCGGATGCCATGGATCAGAAACCAGATAGAGTTGTTTTGTCTGATACCGGTTGCCCACTTCCAGTCACTACAAGATATAGGGGGGCGTAGCGATGCCGCCGAATCGAAAAAAAAGCAGGGACCGTCGCTTATGCGACGCTAGCGTCACATAAGCGACGGTAGTGTTTTCGAAATTTTGATTTTTAGGCGGGGTACGTCGCAGAATCCAAGCTTGCCTCGCTTATGTGACGCTAACTCTTTGTGTCGCAAATAGAGTCACTTGCTAGCGACAGTATTTGCGATGTGGGCAAACTGAAGAGAGTCGCTTTGCAAAGTGTTCCATTCTTCGTACAAAATGTTGACGCAAGGGTCAATATCCTCGAAGTTGATCTAGCGGTTGGTGTCTTGTT
>CM035415.1:71114467-71204467 GCA_020310875.1 Ceratopteris richardii
GCATACATACACATACATAATGCATATGCATACATAATGCACATGCATACATACACATACATAATGCATATGCATACATAATGCACATGCATACATAATGCACATGCATACATACACATACATAATGCATACACACACATATGCATACATAAAGCATACACACACATACACACAAATATGCATACATACATGCATACACATACACACATAGACACATACACACACACATACATATGCATACACACACACATATACACACATAGACACACACACACACATACACACACACACATAAATACACACATATACACACATACACACATAATGTTGCATACACACACATATACATACATACACACACACATATACATGCACACACACATATATACATACACCCACATATGCATACATAATGCACATGCAGACATACACATACATAATGCATACACATGCACACACATATACACATACACATACACACACATACACACACATACACACACATACACACACATACACACACATACACACACATACACACACATACACACACACATACACACACATACACACACACATACACACACACATACACACACATACACACACACATACACACACACATACACACACATACGCACACATAGAGAGACATGCACACACATACACATACATATGCATATGCATATGCATACATACATACATACTTACATGCGTACACACACATATGCATACATAATGCACATGCAGACATACACATACACATACATAATGCATATGCATACATAATGCATATGCATACATAATGCATATGCATACATAATGCACATGCATACATACACATACATAATGCATATGCATACATAATGCACATGCATACATACACATACATAATGCATACACACACATATGCATACATAAAGCATACACACACATATGCATACATACATGCATACACACACACATAGACACATACACACACACACATACCTTTAAAATGTTCTGCATGAATGGCTTTTCCAAACAGGGTTCAGTGTTGGCTTGAAAGACATGTACTTAACAGATGAAATCAGAACATATAAAAAATCTCTTGAAGAAGTTCATATTGATGTAGATGATGGTATATTGTCTTCTCAGAGAGTTTAAACCCACAACCTGTCTACTGACACTAAAGGAGTTTCACATGAAAAGAGATATAAGCTTATCTGTCTGCACATGAATTAACTCAAATAGGATTTTCTCCTGTGAATAATTCACATAATTCGCTGCTAATGCTCCCTTGTATATTCTTCTCCTTTGTTGATGGACCCACGTTGTAAACCCACAACCTGTCTACTGACACTCAATGAGTTTCTCATGAAAAGAGATATAAGCTTATCTGTCCACACATGAATTAACTCAAATAGGATTTTCTCCTGTGAATAATTCACATAATTTGTTGCTAATGCTCCCTTGTATATGCTTTCTGTCAATGGTGTACACTGACATCTCACCCGTACACGTGCCTACATGTAAACAAAACCTCATTACACCTCAGACAGTGATCTAATGTAATATCAGAGATTATTAAATCTAAGCAAAGAACCTGAGCTGAAAAACATGTCTTCTGCTTCCCATCAGTCCAGGCATATGGATTGATGTTCATCTCTCCATAACTATCTGCCTCAGAAATACCATGCAACTTTTTATCAATGTAATTAAACAAAAATAGTGGCATCCCTGGTCGGACATTCTTTACATAGATGATATGAGAAGCTCGAAGGCCTCGACATGCACAAAAGCTAATGATCAAGCTATTGTTCATGCATAAGGACGTTAGTAAAATAAAACCAAGCCCAAGATTCCAAGTAAGCTTTAGATTCAGCATTCTTCTCTGCGTTCGCACGAAATCCATACCAAAAACATGCACACACATGAACATGCAGTAATATATGGAGGGAGGAGGAGAGAGAGGGAGAGAGAGAGAGAGGGAGAGAGAGACTAGAGAGGGGGAGAGAGAGAGAGAGAGGGAAATAAGGGCACAGAAGGAGACAGTGTCCATATGACCAGGACGTAGAAAAACATACTATCGAAAGCACAGCGGAATCTCAAAATGAGAAATCCAAACCTTGATATGATGCATTATGGTCTAAAGGGAGAGACGTATATCTATGATAGAAAGTAAGAGGATAGATAATGTATACCAAACAGAAGCTGTGTGACGCATTCATTGTAAGTCGCATGGTCACAGCCAAAAATCACAGCAGCAAGCTCCTCGGTCGGAAGGTTCAAGAACGGGAGCGGTGATGAAGGAGAACGGCTAGCCCAAGAGGAAGGAGAATGAAGGCCTTTGTATGTTTCAGTCTTACGTCCAGCTCCCATGATAGAAGCACTCCGCTGGCGATGAGACTTGTAAGAGTAATTTTAAAGTTTGTTGGAAAATATTAATTACAAGTTTATGTAATGAGATCATATGCTACGTGTGTATTAATTACAATAATACTTTCATAATAACATTTTTTATGAATGAAGGCATTCTGTGGGTAGAATATTGACACCAATGGATGAAGATATGAAAGATATGAAAGATATTGACAACAGCATTCACGAGTTCACTGTCAAGGATGCAGTTGACAATGATGTGGATAGCAATCTGTGGAGCATGCGCAAGAGCAAGGCTAACTGGTTCAAGATCTTGGGTGTTCTGTCGGGTATGATCGCCGTTGGGAGGTGGTTTTCTGATATTTGCAGATGGAAGAACCCTATCACCACAGTTTTCGTCCATTTCCTCTTCCTCTACATGTTCCTGATTGGAGTTGGCATTACAAATTTTTCCCACGCCTACCACCCCATATGGATCCTCGTCTCTCACACGCAGAGGCTGCCGAACCTGATGAGCTAGACGAGGAGTTCGACAATAGATCCCAAGGTGAATAAATGAAGAGAGTTCTTGTACCTTTCGCTATTGTGCATGTCGATGATTCCAAAGGTGAATTAATGAAGAGAATTCTTGAATATCAAACATCATATTCATACTAGCTAATGACACCCAATATGTTGCTTTTTTTTTCAATATTTTTAAAAATTCTCTTTGGAGTTCTCCAAATATCATGTCACCTATATCCATGTAAGCGACTACTCATGAATTATGAACCACTCTAGTAAATTGTGGATGATTGAAATCTTAACCAATAATATCGCAATAAATATACCGATGCAAAGTTGCATGTATGTAGTGTTATTTTCTCCTTTCTTTCGTTCATGTTGTATTCTTAAGATGTAGATATATAGATGTTGGCAAACTTGAACTTCTATAACATTTCAAGAATAGAGTCAACAATTAGGAGAACAAGAGAGAGAGAGTCAACAAAGAGAGAGAGAGAGAGAGAATTCAAATAGAGAAAGATGTAGAAAGAGAGAAACAGAGACCTGCATATATTTGCTTTAGCTCGTAAGCGCAGCGCAATTGCGAACGTTGGAGAGCTCTTCGATTAGATGCATGAAAATGCCGATCGAAGAGCCTCCAACGTTTTAATCTTTTTCCGTCAACAGATCGTCGTGTAAGCGATGCTACACGTAGAGTTGCATCGCATAAGCGACGTCAAAAGAGCGTCACTTATGCGACATAAAAAGCATCGCTTAAGCGACACTTTTTGGAACCGTCGTGTTGGCGATGCTCCAAGCGAGCGTCACAGATCTCGTCGTAGTACAAGTCGCAAAACGCATCGTTCACTTCGTCGTTTAATCGACGGTCCGCGCGCGATGCTCATTACGACGCATTTTGCAATTTCATAGCGACGAAATTGTGTCGCCTTAACCGTCGCTATACGCCCGTATTCCTTGTAGTGAGTCTTCCCTTATTCTTGTGTAGCTTTTGACTTTATTCCAACTCTTCCATAGGGAGGACACGAGATTTGAGCCTTTCGGGAAGACGGGGCTCGAGGAAAACAGCAAGGTCAAGATGTCAAGATTCTTCCAATTTGGGAAACCCATGAGATCCAACTCATTCTTGTTTCTGAAGATCAACTTGGCCCACGAGGCCTCCCTGTTGCACCAAGCCTTAATCATCCATTTGGCTGCCAGTTTGTTAGCCATGCACCCAATGTCCAAGATACCAAGGCCCCCACTATCTCTATGGCTGGTGCAGATGGACCACTTGATTTTAGGCACCCCCCTCCTATTATGGTCGCCCGTCCAAAGGAAGTTTCTACAAATACTATCCAGTTTGGACAGATCTTGCTCTTTCGGTCTCCAACAAGAAAGTAAATAAATAGTAGATGATAAGAGGAACGTGTTGATAACCATAGCACGACCAGCAAGATTGATTTGCATACCTCTCCAATAGTTAAGCTTGTTTTCGAGTTTGGCCAGCACCCAGTTCCACCACTGTTCCATAGAGACACCAAACCCCAAGGGAATCTTAAGAAGCCGAAAAATTTGGCCCTGCAGAATGATTTGACATCCATGATCAATGAGAAGGTCGGGCTATGACCCAACAATAGCTCTAAAGGCAGTGTTAGAGTGGTTGATTGTGGATCTAGAGGCTTCACAAAAAGTAGCCAGACACCTCCAGAACGTCTCCAGGCCGGTACTATCATTGTGAACAAACGCGTTCAGATTATCGGCAAAAATTCTCATGGTGATCTCGCTGTGATCATGAGGCAAACGGAGGCCTTTGATATTACCAGCTTCCACTTGATGTTCCACCAGCCTGCTAAGCCCTTCCGTGGCAATGGCAAAGAGAAGGGGAGCCAATGGGCACCCTTGTCTGATAGATCTTCTAAGTTTGATCACCTTTGGAAGTTTTCCATTAATGTTGATTTGGGTCGATGCATTTTCGAGAAGGGTCATGATCATCTTGGTGAATTTCTTACTACATCCAAGATCTTGGAGCGACTGCAGAATATAGTCCCATTCCAGCCTGTGGTAGGCTTTATCAAAGTCGATCTTGAGGAAGACCACATCTTGTTTAGACTCATTTGCAAAGTCAAGACCTTCCCAGATATCTATAATGGTTTCCAAAATTGACATGCCTTTGATGAAACCTTTTTGGTCCTCGCTTAACCACGCTTTCAAGTGGCAAGAGATTCTGTTGGCAATGACTTTGGCAATGATATTGTATCCTGTTTGGAGCATCAATATAGGACGACAGTTCTCTATTCTGTTCTTTTCCCCTTTTTTGTGTATTAACTTGATAATGCCATTGTTGAGACAAGATGGAAGCGCACCAAACTTGAGCACCTCTTGCCAAACCACACGAAGAGGGGTGGCAACCACCAACTTGAAGGATTTAGAGAACTCATTAGTGATCTCATCGGGTCCCGCGCTTTTACCTGAAGGGAGGGCATCAATAACCTAAATGATTTCTGCTTCAGAGATGGGGGCATGTAGCAGGGAATGAAGGTTGAGAGGTATCCTGTGGGGGGAAACCCTAGATATGGCTTCCATACAGTCCCTTCTATGGTGGGAGAGGGGATTCGAGGTCTCCAGGAGTCTCGTGAAGTGCCAATGTATGCAATACGGAAGAAGATAATTTTGGGATCAATGTCAAAATTTTCATTAAGAACTCTCACCTCACCATTTAAACCACCACTTAGCGTGTTCAAATCATAGACTTAAGTGCTTCCTACTAATTGCTCTAGTAGGCACTAAATGATTTTCTAATTAAGCCAATAAATAACAGGTTTGTAGAGACACGTTTGACTCAATGACTACTTGTTTTTCTATTATCTAGAGTCCCTAAAGAGTGCGCTCATTAACATTTATTAATCACTCCTATACTGATTAAGCTATGCAGATTAACACCTCAGTGCTAATGATAGGGGAGCTCCAATCAATCAGTTCTCTCTCTCTCTCTCTCTCTCTCTCTCAGACTCAAGATATGACATGCACGAGATGGTTGAACCACACCCTAAGAGGGAGGATTAAGAAATAATCCTCAACCATGGCTTTTGGGACAAGTGGTTAGCCCATCATACTCCTAGCTAGTAGATCATGAGTTCAATTCCCTCTCTCTCTCTTACAAATTCTCTCTCTACTCATCACTCACATTTAGGACTTGTCCATGTACTTGAGTTGCACCTCCTCACTAACCATTATCCCAAGGAGCGTGTATTTTTCTTTTTAACCTTGCATGATGGAAAATATTAAAGCATACATTTTCACATGATTCTAGGTCATGATAAGTTAAATCTACTACCAGAATTTCTTTTTTCTTTCTCTTGTTCTTCATAAACATTGTAAGTAAGAAATTATAAGCCCTCGTTATTTTGAATTCGACAACATCAACAATATTGTTCCCTTTTTTTCTTTGCTGACAATAAGTTACAGAAAAAGCTTTGATTTTTTCTTTCTCACATTTGCTACATAGCTTAAGATTGATACTTTTCTAGAATCTATCGTGAATCATAATCACAAGCATGTTCCTCAACTCTGGTCATAAGCATAATCCATCATGAAGAATAATCACAAACATGTTAACGGAAGAAAAAGTGGTTAAACAAGAAGAAATGGTTTACAATGAAGTGGCAGGCAAGCTACTTGGAAAGACTATAGTCTTATTAAAGCGCAATTACACACAAACATCTACTAAACGAAACTTGGGGTTAAACTGAGGGAATGGGCTCTCATAGTGGTTCCCTTATTTTACCACACCCAGTTTCTATCAAAAGTAAAAGAGAGCTTCATACAATGAACCCATTAAAAAAACGATATGTGCATAATTCTCTGGATTGAAGTGAAAATACGATCATCAAAAAGATGCGAAAAGAAATTATCTCCTTCTTCCCGAGACTCTCTTCCATTATCCTTTTTCTTTACTAATCCTTCTTTGCAGAAAAAAAAAGCTTAATATGCATTATATGTATGAAAAAACATTAGCTTAACTGATGAAAGACATCAACATATTGTACATGATATCCGGGAACAAGTAGTGGCATTCATGAGGGATGAAATCGCTCTTATGGAGGGGAGAGCTAGTCTATAGTTAAAAATGCAAAAGAACTTTTAAAGGCAAGACAAACAAAAGACAAAAAGAGAGAAGAAGAAGAAGAAGAAGAAGAAGAAGAGCATGAGACGGCCAGATTAACACCACTTTGACCTTCAATGCCATCCAGTTTTAAATTTCAAGGACAATCAAACAGAAAACTAGTAAATATGTGCAAAGCTTATTCCAATAATTACATAATGTGTTGACTCTTTAAATTTCTATTGAGCCTTCCCTAGAGTTTTTGGCTAAAATAATAAAAAATATTAAGAGTTCCCAATCCTTCACGCACCACAAGGTCTTTGTTTTAGAGAACAACAAGCTCAAAAGTAAATGAATATCACAAGAAGGTCATGGAGCCATCATCAAGCTCCTTAGTTATTCTAGTACTTTGACCTTACAAAGGGCGATAAAGCCACTTGCCTTCTCCTTCTTTTATAGCTCTATCCCACTCGAATGCTTCAGTTTTGATGTGATTGCTTGCTCTTCCAATAGCTCGCCAACCATCTGTGTGATCTTTTTTGTGTCCTTTGTATTAAGGGAGATGTTCGTGCAGGGATTGGCCAAGTGGCATGGGTGGTCGGTTCGATCGTGTGGGGGCTGATTGGCAAGGGTGGTTAAGAATTGGTTGAGGGAGGTGGTGAGCTCCATCGCACTCTTGTTCTTTCTACGTTAAGGTAAAGCACTGAAAAGCGGCATGTCTCAATCCAGAAACAAGCCAAAAGGTGATCTATCGTATCACTTTATTTTGATGACAGCTCAGGCTCCTAATCTCAAAATCGTAAGATGAAAAAGGAATGATACCTTCTGATTTAAAACCTTGCCATTCCTCAATGTACAAAAACAAGAGAGCCCTAAGTGTCGGAACTTGGCAACTCGGCCGGGCGACCCTGTGCCTATTCAGATGGTTCCCTGATTTTACTCCCGACAAATCAAAATCGCTTCGGTACCCTCTCTGGGTTGAGCTCCCTGGCCTGTCATACTTCTTGTACAACTTCGTGTGGGATATTGTTTCTCATATCGGCAAGCCATTGGCCCCACGCGAGGACATTGGTGGTCTCATTTATAAAGGTGCAAGACACTCGTTCAACACTCGGTGGCACCCTAAAATCTGTGTCGAGGCTGGCCTCAGCATGCCGCTTCCATCAAAGATCAAAGTGGACTTTGGCGAAGGGGAAGTTTGGGAGCAAGACATCAACTACAAAAACCTTCCCAACGCGTGCTTTCGTTGTGGCCAACAAGGTCACAGGATTAAAGATTGCCCTTTGAGACAAAAAAGCAAGCGAAATCAAGAAGCCTCCAGAAACGCTCAAGACAACAAAGGCGCTTTGACTCACTCGACGAAGGAAGAGGATGTCAAGGGCCCCCTTAACCCAGAAGCTGATGCAGACAGGTTCATCGAAGTCAGAAGAAGAAGGAAAAGAAGCCCTAGGGCGACTTCTGAGCGAAACAACATGTCAGTTACCCCCTCCAGCAACTTGTATTGCAATCTAGAAAAGGAGATCAATGAGTTTGACTACCCAGGTGGGAACCAACTTGAGGTGGACACCAACGACAAAGCCATGGATATCCCTGACAATAAAGAAACCTCCTAGGAGGGTTACACTACAAGCAAAGAAGACGGCTTTACTACTAGTAACGAAGATAACATGGATAATGAAAGCTCCATCATCGGATCGACTATTCCGGAAACGGTGTCGAAAACGGTGCCCAGTTGTTCCCAGCAGAAGGCATCCCGCAAAGGAAAACAACCTATGGAGTTACCCTGGAAAAGCCCCCACAAGAACCTATTGCTAATTCGGGATCCGATCCCAGCGAAAAAGAAAGATGAATCCAAGAAAAGAAAGGACAAAGTTCCCTCCTGCAAAGAGGGCTCACTACGACAATGATCATCATCTCGCTAAATGCTAGAGGGCTAACTGACCCCTCAAGAGCGACCATCATTGGTCAATGGCTTCGTGACATTAGCCTAAACCCGGAATTTATATGTATTCAAGAGATTAAAATTGACGGAGAAGACCTCCAGAAACGGCTTAGACATGTCTCCTCGACCCATGTTTGGATTTCAATGACGCACCAGAGGGGGTCTGGTGGAACGGTAATCGGTATTAATCAATCCTGGTTTGAAAAGCTTGAGAACTCCATTGAAGATGAATGCCATCGATGGATGCCATCGATGGATTGCTGCTTCTTTTGCGTACACATGCATACATACACACACATATATACACACATGCATACATACACACATATAATCCTATTTTTGTTTTACATCAAATATATAAAAATAGGATTAGGATTTAGGGTTAAATATTTAAGATTAGGGTTTTAGGGTTTTAAATAGGATTAGGGTTTTAGGGTTTTAGGTCTAGATATTTAAGATTAGGGTTTTAGGGTTTAGTATTTCATATTTAAGTCTAAGTCTTTCTGATTAGGGTTTCAGGATTTTAATATGTAGATAACATATATACACAAACACACATATACATATAATACATACATACATGTAGATACACATGCATACAAAAATATACATATTTTAGATTTAAATCTTTAAGATTAGGGTTTTAGGGTTATAACACCTACATAACATATATGCACACATACACATACACATATAATACATATATACATGTATATACACATGTATACAGAAATATACATATTTTAGGTCTAGATATTTAAGATTAGGGTTTTAGGGTTTAGTATTTCAGATTTAAATCTAAGTCTTTCTGATTAGGGTTTTAGGATTTTAATACATAGATAACATATATACACAAACACACATATACATATAATACATACATACATGTAGATACACATGCATACAAAAATATACATATTTTAGATTTAAATCTTTAAGATTAGGGTTTTAGGGTTATAACACCTACATAACATATATGCACACATACACATACACATGTAATACATATATACATGTATATACACATGTATATAGAAATATACATATTTTAGGTCTAGATATTTAAGATTAGGGCTTTAGGGTTTAGTATTTCAGATTTAAGTCTAAGTCTTCTGATTAGGGTTTTAGGATTTTAATACGTAGATAACATATATACACAAGCACACATATACATATAATACATACATACATGTAGATACACATGCATACAAAAATATACATATTTTAGATTTAAATCTTTAAGATTAGGGTTTTAGGGTTATAACACCTACATAAGATATATGCACACATACACATGCACATGTAATACATATATACATGTATATACACATGTATACAGAAATATACATATTTTAGGTCTACATATTTAAGATTAGGGTTTTAGGGTTTAGTATTTCATATTTAAGTCTAAGTCTTTCTGATTAGGGTTTTAGGATTTTAATAAGTATATTACATATATACACAAACACACATATACATATAATACATACATACATATAGATACGCATGCATACAAAAATATACATATTTTAGATTTAAATCTTTAAAATTAGGGTTTTAGGTTTATAACACCTACATAAGATATATGCACACATACACATGCACATGTAATACATATATACATGTATATACACATGTATAGAGAAATATACATATTTTAGGTCTACATATTTAAGATTAGGGTTTTAGGGTTTAGTATTTCAGATCTAGAATTTTAAGATTAGGGTTTTAATTAAATATATATAATTAAATATATAAAAATAGGATTACATAAGGAAAAAAATATGAATATATAAATAAATATATATATAAAATAAGATAATTATATACATAAATAAATATAAAAAGAACTAGTGTTTTAAATAATTTGATTAAATATTTATAATTAAATATATAAAATTAAATATATAAAAATAGGATTACATAAGGAAGAAAAATCTGAATATATGAATAAATATATATATAAAATAATATAATTATATACATAAATAAATATAAAAAGAACTAGTGTTTTAAATAATTTAATTAAATATATATAATTAAATATATAAAATTAAATATATAAAAATAGGATTACGTAAGGAAAAAAATCTGAATATATAAATAAATATATATATAAAATAAGATAATTATATACATAAATAAATATAAAAAGAACTAGTGTTTTGAATAATTTAATTAAATATATAAAATTAAATATATAAAAATAGGATTACGTAAGGAAAAAAATCTGAATATATGAATAAATATATATATATAATAAGATAATTATATACATAAATAAATATAAAAAGAATTAGTGTTTTAAATAATTTAATTAAATATTTATAATTAAATATATAAAGTTAAATATATAAAAACAGGATTACGTAAGAAAAAGAATCTGAATATATAAATAAATATATATATAAAATAAGATAATTATATACATAAATAAATATAAAAAGAACTAGTGTTTTAAATTATTTAATTAAATATTTATAATTAAATATATAGCATTAAATATATAAAAATAGGATTACGTAAGGAAAAAAATCTGAATATATAAATAAATATATATATATAATAAGATAATTATATACATAAATAAATATAAAAAGAAATAGTGTTTTAAATTATTTAATTAAATATAATTAAGTAAAGAAAAAATATAAATAAATATATAAATACACAAACACACATACTTATATACCTATCTATATTCACATATATATACATATACACATATATATACACATGCATACATATATATACATGTTTTAGTTCTAGGTCATTTGGACTAGGGTTTTAGGGTTTTAACATGTACATAATATATATACACACATACACATACACATATAATACATATATACATGTATATACAAATATGTATAGAAATATACATAATTTAGGTCTAGATCTTTAAAATTAGGGTTTTAGGGTTTAGGCATACATATAACTTAATTAAGAGGAAAAAAATCTGAATAAATAAATAAATATATATATAAAATAGGATCAATCAAGAAAAAATCCGAATATATAGATAAAATAGGATAGCTATATAGATTAGGGTTTTAAAACTAGGATTTTAAGTTTTTTTAGGTATTTAAGTATTTAGGTCTTTAAGAGTTAGATTTTTAGGTTTAATAAAAAAGCAAATGTTCTAAAATGTCCATATTGTAGCAGATGGCTTCTTTGGATCCTGAAGAGAGAATGGCATGTCCTTGCACACAGTGCAAGTATCAAATTTATCGGAAACGACGGATTTGTACTGCACATGTTAGAGAGTATGGATCTTTTGATAGGAGTCGACTGGAAAACCTACGCTATCATTCGCATGGTCCCCCAGGTGAGCAGATGGACCCAAACGACATTGCACCGGTAACCTCTCGTGGACAAAAGAGAGCAAAAAAGGACTTAGACGTAGAAGCAAGCACTAATAATATTACACAGAATGAACATATGGAAGAGATGCTTGAAGCATTTTATGAGATGGACGAAGATCATGATGGTGAAGAAGGTGTCGACGAGAGTTTCATGGACACAATAGAAATTCCACGATCAGAAGTTGATGAAGAATATGAAAACATGCGAAGATTAGCTCGTTTACCACTTTACAATGGAGCAAAGATATATGTACTACGTGCTTCACTCGCGATGCTCAATCTGCAATCCATTTATGGATGGTCAGATAGTAGTGTCAATGAATTGTTCACGTAAGTGGAGAACAAATTGGCTTTCATTGTTGTATCACAATAACTTCATTTGCTAATATCATTTTAATTGCTTATTGCAGGCTTCTTAAAGATCAAATTTTGCCAGAGGGCAATGACATGCCTCCAACACGTGGAGATGCGAAAAAACTTTTACAGTCCATTGGAATGGATTATACGAAAATTCATGCTTGTCCGAATGATTGCATTCTCTTTCGGAATGAGTATGAGCATCTCCACGTATGTCCAAAGTGTGGAGCAAATAGATTTAGAGAAGATGTTATAGGCGAAGCAATCCCCGCAAAGGTTCTTCGCCACTTTCCTATCATTCCACGAATTAAGAACATGTTTAGATGCAAATCTATAGCTGAGTTAATATCATGGCATACAAAGAGCAAGTCTATAGATAATGTAATGCGAGTGCCAACTGACTCTAATGCTTGGAAGCACATAGATAGTAAGTGGCCAGAGTTTGCTAGTGAGCCTCGGTCCATACGTCTAGGCCTAGCTATGGATGGAGTGAATCCATTTGGATTATGCAGTTCTTCATGGAGCACATGGCCTATATGTTTGGTCAATTATAATATCCCACCATGGTTGGCCACAAAGAAAGGTCATTTATTATTAGCTCTTATTGTACCAGGTAAGTATAAGGTAAAAAACATGGATGTATATCTTGCATCATTTGTGGAAGAACTGCGCAATTTATGGGATGGGATCACTGTGCATGACATGTCTCAACCTATAAGAAGACGAGACGTGCGAGTGCAAGGCATACTTATGTGGACAATGCATGATTGGCCTGGTTATGGTGAATGTTCAGGTTTATCAATTTCGGGTTACCATGCTTGTCCTTTATGCGGACCACGACTCGAAGCACGCTATTCCAAAGCACTACGTAAAACTGTCTATGAAGGACATCATAGATATTTGCCTAATGGGCATGTTTTACGTGAAGGACAGATTGGTCGACAAGCGCAACACCAAATGAAAGCTAGCGATTGGAAACAACTCTGGGATTCAGAAAATCCAGTTGCTGGCATGAAACGGTTGTCCATTTTTCATGAACTCCCTTATTGGAGTGAATTGATCAATCATTTGGTAGACCCGATGCATATTTTCAAGAATGTGGGAGAGATGCTTTGGAAAACTTTGATCGGAAAGAAAGAAAGCAAAGCACAAAGGGACGACCTAGAAGAGTGAGGTCGTATGCGAGAGTTGTGGGCAATTACTAAGCCCAACGGAACAGTATCGTTACCAAGAGCTCCTTGGGTGCTTCGCAGGATGGAAGAGCAACAAGTGAAGAAAACAATTTCAGAGTTTCGTACACCTATTGGATGCATGAGATGTCTAAAGACTGCTTTCACACGAAATGACGATCTTGCAAGACTCAAGTCTCATGATTGGCACAAGTTTTTACAGTTTGTGCTCTCTATAGCCCTAAAATATTGTCTTTCAGAGGATGTACGAAAAACCATTTATAAAATTAGTTCTTTAGTACGGTGGATATCTTGTAAAGAGATAAATAGAGATAGCATAGAGAGTGTGAAACTCAATGCTATCGAGGCTGTTTGTATGGTAGAGAAATACTTTCCCACAAGTATTCTCACTATTCAAATTCATTTACTGGTTCATGTAGTAGATGAAGTTGCAATAGCAGGAACTGTCCATAGTCGATGGATGTTCTTCTTAGAGCGCTTTATGAAGACATTAAAAGGGTTTGTTCGACAGAGAGCACGTCCAGAGGGTAGCATGGCAGAGGGATGGCTTGTACAAGAATCTCTTGTATTCATTACTGAGTTTCTACGTATATCGGATCCTGAAATGCCTCGCTTATGGAGCGATGATGAAGATGTTCGTCTCGTAGGCGATGAACCACAAGGTAAAGGATTGCAAAGAAAAATGGATGCAGCTTTCAAGGAGAAGGCAATGGAGTTCTGCATAGTTAACTCTGAGCTTATGCAAAAGTGGTTAGAAAGGTATGAACTTGCCAAGGAAACTAACGCAAAGGAAAGAGCTCAGTTTCAAAGAAATCGTTCCACTCGATTTTTGCCTCTTCTAGAAAATCTTCGACCTCTCCCACCTTTTCCAACGAGCAGATGGCTAGATGCAGCGGTTTCACAAGCAAAGGCAGCCGGTGAAGATATCTCTGAAGAAGAAGAAGAACTCGCAAAAGGATGTGATTGGGAGTATATCAAATACGGTGCACTATGGTCTCATGGACGACACTTTCGAATCGCACGAATCGATCAAAACCGGTCTACTTTTGATAGTGGAGTGATGGTGAATTTTTTGCAAAAAAGTAGAGCGAGTGCAAGAGATGATAATGCTCTAGAAGGCGAGTTAGATTATTGTGGTGTGATTCAAGACATCTTGAAACTATCTTTCAGAAAGTTTGATTACTTTGTTTTTGACGTGAAATGGCTCAAAGTAGTCACCTCTGGAAGAAACGCAACAGTGAGACGAGATAAGAGCGGTTTGCTTCAAGTCGACTCCACAAGATTATGGATAGATGAAAGGGATACATTTGTACTTCCCGAACACTGTGAGAAAGTTGTTTTTATACCAGATTCAAAAGACCTAGAGTGACTATTTGTTTTACAAGTCGCTCCACGTAGTAGACAAATTTTTGAAAATGCAGATGTAGAAGAAAGTCCATCTCTAGTGGACTCAAAGATTCATTCGATAGTTGAGGAGGAAGAGATCATTGTTCCAGAAGAAGAGGTCATTGAAGAAGAGGTCATTGTTTGAGAAGACGAAGCAATAGACGATGATCAGGAGGAAACCAGCATAGCAAGCGATTTAGAAGCCATCAATTTAGAGATAGATATTCTTGGTGCATCGGATCTTCAAGAGGATGCTAGAATAGAGGACTTTTGAATAAATGACTTGTACGTACTAATTTTTGGTTTTTTTTTTGTTTATTCCCTATATTATTTTTCTTATCGCATGCTAATTATTTGAGTTCTTTTATTACAAAGCACGATGGGAGACAGTCCTCCAGTCACTCCACAGTCCATGACAGAGGAGCAGTTTTTGGAGTTCATCTCTCAGGTTCCTCCTACGTATATGGCCGTTGCATCACAGTATTGGATCGCTTGTGGTAGCACTCCTCCCAGCCTCACTCCTGGCGGCCTTACTTCTGTCGGCCTCACTCCCGCTGGCCTCACTCCCACCAGTGTCACTCCCGCCGGTGTCACTCCTTCCGGTGTCACTCCTGAGGGTGGTGCTACTCCCGTAGGAGGTATGTCTCCTAGCTTTGTGATCCACCACGACCATCTTTGCAGCCATCTCCTACTAGGTCTACTAGTAGACATGTGCGTTCGACACCTCAGCGCGATACAGGGTCTAGCCCGTCTCGTAGATCGAGGTCACGCTCTGGAGCAGGAGGTTCTAGGAGTGGACCTACAGGTAGGTCTGGAGGCGGAGGAGGCGGTTGTTGTGGAGGTAGTGCGACGGACGTTGTGTCGCCCGCTTCTACTCCTAGGATGAGTACCTCAGATGTAGGTACGCCATGTAGTACACCACACAGTACACCACGCAGTACACCATGCAGTACACCACGCAGTACACCACGCAGTACACCACGTACACCTTGGGGTGCTCATGACCATGATGACTCCAAGGTGTATAGTATTCGAGATGGAGCTCCGGTGATGGATGCGGCTGGCAAAGCAATGCGTGCACACATACGACAGCTTTGCTCCATCCAGTTTGGACACTCCATCATGCTAAAATGGAGTGAACAGGATAAAGATCGGAAGAATTATATCACACAGACGATTTACCAGGAGTTCCGACCAGCCGATGGACAGTCGATTGTCAGTTCATAGTGGATTCTGCATACCACACATGAGGTCATGTCGCATCGACGATCCGAGGCTCGTGATGCATTCAGAGAAGGCTTACCAAAGCCTGTGTGGTTAGATGCTGAGGAGTAGGACATGATTCGTGATGAGCAGCAGCAGAGAGTCCTGATCGATATCACCAACAGCGAAATGCCGGAGCCACACGTCTAGACACGATTGGACCGTCACATTTGGGCAGCGGCGGATACGACACGATGCGTCATGAGTTTGTAAGTACCATTTCATTTATTGAATTTATTTGTGTTAAATTTCTCATATATATTTCTCTAATCTTTTTATATTTGTTTCAGGAGCTGGCAATGGGTCGTCCTCCAACACGAACGGAGGAGTCTTATGGATATAGTCATGGGTTGACTGCACTATTGCAGGACTTGGAGGGACCCGGTGTGGTAGTTTCATGGGAGCGTTTGCGATGAGGTAATTAATTTATAAAGTTGGTTTTTACTTGTTTGTAATTTTCATGTGAATTTATCTCATTCCATTAATGTTCTTTTTTGCAGGACTGTTGATATGGAACGTTCTTTCCATGTGTATGGCAGTGGAAGACCAATATTTTGTATTTGATTTCCATATGGCAATACATTGCTTTGCCACATTTTGTAAAAGCGTCATATATGACAGTGGTTTGCCACACTCTTGTACATGCTTCATTATTGAAATATATAACTTCTTTTGTACATGGTTCATTGTTCATTCTGATTATCGATCTCTTTTGTGTATAATAATACTCTGTTTCATGAAATCATATTTCGGTTGTCATTAGAGTACACATCACATGTACTCGGTTTTTTTTGGGCAGATTGTATTGTCTTTTGTTCAGCAACATCATGGTAATGTCGCTGTAGCAAAAGACAAAACATTTTGCCCAAAAAAAATTTTGCAGGTATGGTCGTCGGTATAAGCGACGGTACTCCCAGTAGTGTCATCAGAATAACCGTCGGTACACCTAGGAGGCGATGCAGCAGAAGCCGATTACCGACGCATATACCGACGCTTTTACCGATGCTTATACCGACGTTTACACCGATGCCTATACCGACTCTTTGGTACCGACGCGGAAACCGACCTTTACACCGACGTCGCGGCAAATAAAGCCGTGTTCATTTTCCTCGATAAAAACCTCGGTATACCATCGATCTGTTGTAGTGATGAGGGTGACGAGAGGGTGATTTACCTTCTTTGTAATGCCATCTAGACCTTGTATGATCTTCCCCCACTGTGGGACTTGGGGGGACCCGTGGGCACTAGTCCCCTTCACTTGTACTTTTCCTTTCTTTATTTAATACAAGTCCAGGAGAGTAGGCTAAGGCCGAACTTCCTTTTATTAAAAAAAAAAAACAATACCACTAGAGGATTCCGAAGCGATGATTGCCCTAGCCGGGGAGTCTTAGTTTGCAATTTCTGCTATTTCTTGAATAATTTTGCTACCAAGTTCTATATAAGAGACCTTGCACTAATACCTTAGAGCCTAGAAGAAATCAAGTTTGGGGAATTTTCGAATCCACGACTTTCCTAGTCAAGGAAATGATGATTTGATTTCTCCTTCCTCTTGCATCCCTATGGGCGAGAATAACGTAAATCACCCTTGAAACGATCCCACATCATCCTAAGCATGGAAACATCAAGAAAACCTACTCAGTCTCATTCCACAACTACCTTGGCCTAGGGAAGTTGTTATCTGAATTTTGGTGAAATTTCTAGATAGTTTTTCTTGATAGAAGACCAAAGTCTTCATACATTTAGAAGAAAGGAGATTGAGAAAGTTTGCAGCATACAAAGATGCTTGATAAGTCCTGTTTGACTATTTTGACCCTACGGGCCGTGAATCGACATAAATTTCTATCAAAATCCCATTTCTTTAGCTCTAGATCTCATATGAAAGCTCATCTGTAAATGTTATTTCTATTCTAACATATGGTCTTCTAAAGTTGACTCCGGTTTTCAAGACCTTGACCACTAAAATCTGGCTACCAGAAGGGGGTAAAAAGGCCTTAAGGAAAGATTGTTTTACCTCAACTTCTTTGTGGACCATGAGAACTCTCTAGGGGGATCATGAAATCCTTCTTCTTTTATCATTTTGATGACATGACCATGGCATCTAGTGCCCAAAGCTACCAAACACTATCAAAGTAGTGCTAGCTCAAAACAACTAGCAAGGCAACCTTGTGGTACAACTATATTATGCTTTAGAGTCGAGAGAAGCTTGTTGGTGTTTTCCAAAGTCCCTAGAGCAAGGGACTTTCTGGGTATAAATTCATGAGATAAAATTCCTCATCTTGGGTGAGAAAAAATATGTAGATGGAGGAGGGTGGAACTATTTCCTTCTCTTTCCACTTTACTATCATATGTAATCTCATCAAGGGAGATCACTTTTTTACAAATGGTGTACCATACATGCTTTCAAATCTAGGAGAAGGCCATCAAAATCTTGTCGAACTCTCAAACACCAAAGACTAGAGCTGACAAATCCTAAACGGACCATCCAAGAGCTAGATCTAGGCATATATGTATGACCTACTAAAGCATCAAGAATTGTGTGAAATGTTTGTGATGGAAGTAGTGATCCTAGATTCTACGAGGCCACATTTTCCCAACATGAGATAGTTTTAGAAGGAGTTTAAGTACGTTGGTGAACTCTTATGAGCATGCATTAGTGATTTTATGCCTAGTGGAGTTAGACATGATATGATCAAAGAGCTATTTCACTTCAAGCAAAGCCCAAGTGATTCAATGAGAGAAGCCATGTAAAGATTTTGGCATTACATGAAGCATTGTCTTCATCTACCCTCTTTTGAGAAGCTGACTACACTCTTTCTAGATTGCTTAAGTAATGCCACGTCAAGTGCAGGCATTTTATGCATCAAATCTAGTTCAATGTTGCATTGCATGAGGAAATGATTCAAAAGAGATGATGACTTAAGCATCACCTTCATTATGCCAAAGAAATCTCATGGACAATTAAACATCATAGCAATGATCCACCTTAGGACACCCCATTAAAGAGGAATTAGGAAACATGAGCACAAACACTTATACTTGGAGAAACATATTCCAGAGCTTTGAAGATTTCACAGATTGATTGTACTATCAAAGGATATTACCTAGCCAAACCCCACCTCAACTAGTAGAAGAACCACTTAGACTTGTGTCCCAAAATCTACAGAGACCACCCTTAAGGAATCCTTGAGGATTTCTTGTACTACCTGCCTTGGACCTTAAATAAATGAAGCCTTTGCAATGCTATAGAGATTTATCATCTACATCCAGAGGGTGCAACTTGAAGGCCTTTTACGGGCTAAAGAAGAGAAAAAGGGAGGAGATGGAGGGAGAGAGAAAGACGGAGAGGAGAGGAAAGATTTGCATACATGAGTGGGAGCATGGAAACCCACATAATGATCCTTTAAGGAAATACTTTTGGACACATCTTTAGTTGTTACGATGACTGATTTGGGTGATGAGTCCGCATTTACACATTCATTCTTGGCTTCCCTCATGTAAGATGTTGACATGGATATATCACAACATATTGGTATTGATGATGATCCTTTGGATACCTTAGATATAGGCATGGTTGACATGGTTAGGGTAGCCATGAAGGCATATGTTTTTTTAGCATTCCAGAGTTTGATGTACGAATTTTTTATGCTCGATACCAAACATTTGAGTTGCTATTGGAGCACTTGCACTTAGAGTTTTCAATCATTCAATGATTGTCATAGGCATAGAGTGAGTGGAGAGGTTTGCAAGAACTTCGTCAATTCTTGCATCAATTCGATAGGAGCTTGACTCTTTTTTGTATGAGTCTACAGTGGTTTGAGGTGCATGCACCTTTTTTGAGGTAGTTGGTGTAGGTTGCTTGGTATGGATTGAGATCCCATCTCTTCTTGTACATTTCTTGTCTAGCCCTACATCATTATTCTTATGTGTTGCCACTTATGGTCATATTGACATGCATCCTGAGAGCTAATATGCTCTACCTTATCTTTTGTATCATAAGATTTATCCTGTCTACCACACGAAGTGTATCATCATGCTCCACATGAGCCATTGATCCACATGAGCATCTACATGATCAACAAAATCATGCTTCACATATGCATCAATCCATCTAAGCACCTAAATATTGCCATCTATGTGCATCAAAAATGTCAATAGACCTATAGAATATCTATAGGTAGAAAAAATGAGATAGGATGAGTTTCACATTACACATAAGGCTGGCATCCCACTCAAATGAGAGTGTCTCTTACATAGAGTACCTACAATGGATACTTATGCCCTATCCTACCACCTAGGACAAGAATAAGTTATCCAAATTGCAGCTAAAAAATATGCTCACCAAGGAATGCATAACATTTACTCTCCTGCAGCTTGCTAACAAAAATCAAGCTCATAGGGATTGAAGGCACATAACATACATCTCTAAGTGTATATCATGCACCACTAGGTAGTGTATGTTGGATTTTGAGGTCTGCAGAAGCACGCGAACAAGAAAAGGAAGACGAAGAAGCTTAGAGCACAAAACACAATACTAAATGTATTACCAAGAGAATGTACAAAGATAAGTAACCCATTAGATTATAGGCGTACATACAATCCGGGGGGAAAAAACCTCCTATCCATTGAAGAACAATCACTCTATTCTCTCGCTTCAAATATTGGTGTTGCATCAACCTTTTCGATGCATGATAAAATTAAAGTAGCTCGTATGGTTTCAAAATAAAGAGATTTCATTTTTAGATGATCTATATTAGAAGAATATATCAAAATCTCGTTACTGAACTTGAATACTTGAAATACAACAAACCAATCAAATCCACATCAAGGTGTTCAATAATCATATAGAGATGCAAATCTCTACAATATTTTTCGCTATTAAATTGCACATCATCCTGGATGTGCCAATCATGAAATCTAAAGTAAAAGCGATATCAAAACTTCTTTGTGATCAAACTTTGAATTCAAAATTTTTAATTCATGCTCAATTTTTGCAAATGGAATTTGCTTTTGCCTGGCATATGAAAATTTCATATCAACTTTAAACCATGAAACCTTTTTGTGTAATAATAATTAGGAATTAAGCTCAAAATATAATCGTAAAGTTGGATAGCTATTCAAGAAACAATCATCTTCATCTACTCTTTCAAATGCCATCATCACCTTAAATAAATATTTGAATTTAATGAACTTACACAAAATGTAAGAAATACAAATAATTCCACTCATCCATAAATCAACCTCATTTTTACCAATATGAATTTATAATTGGAAGTGATTTCAAGATTACAACCAATTTTCTTGATTTATTTTTGTCAATCTACCTCTTGATTATTCTTCATTCATATGTCTTTTCTTTATGAGAAACCATTGTGAAGCACCAAAATCTAGCAACCACATGTCAAAAAGAGAATCAGCCATAAGAGTCTCAGTAGGCACAGTCCTATCAAGTGTGAACACATCAACATCATTAGAAATAGAATTGATTTCTTCAATCTTCACAGTCGAAGTAGATGGTGCATGTAGCTATTTAATATGTCCATCAACATTCTACCCTTTACCTTTAGCATTCTTTAAAACATAGAAATCTTTCTTCATGTGTCCTTTTGTATGAAAATAATGGCATTTGGTATGCCTCTTCCTTGGTTTACTTCTAATCATATTCCATTGACCATTCTTTTCCTTGTTCTTGCTCATGCCACATTGCTGATTTCTTCCTTGGTAAGAATTATGAACATTATATGCATCTCCACTCTGATTGCCAACCATAGATTTCCTACAAATCTCCTCACTCGAGAGTGCTCCACATATATCATCATAGAACAGTTTACCACCAGGTCCACTATTGCTAATTGCTATGCAAAATGTATCTCATGATGATGCCAAGGTGCATAACAATAAGACTACTTTAATTTCATTATGTGTCTCCATCTTTCAAGCTTGTCATTGGGAGAATATAGCATCAAACTCATCTACATGGGTAGCAACACTATCTGTGTCCTTCATGTGAAGGTCATATGACTTTCTCTAAGATACATTGTATTTGATGCCGTTTCTTTTTCATATGTATTGCATAACTTCTTCCAAAGCTCCTTTGCACTTTCACAGTACAATACTCTAACTTAAACATTATCTGACGAGTTCAATCAAATGGTAGATCTAGCCATTTCATCCAACTCATCCCAATCATCGACATCCATATCAATAGGCTTCTTTGAGATTTTGTATACTTTCTTCCATTGTCTCCTCTAAATCAGCACATCCTTAATATGATTCTTACATAGAGCAAAGTTTGTGCCATCAAATTTTCATATCTCAAAATGGTCTTTGCCTTGCAAGTTATAGATCCCCTTGGGAACACTAGCACTAGCCCTAGATCCACCAGATGTGCATTGTTGGTGGAGATGGTGGACACCTTCCAGAGATGAGATGGTGCTGCAAATTTTTGCTTCACTCCAGCCAAAACTGAGTTGAGAAGTGAAAAGTAGACCACTTGAGCTTTCTAGGGAGCACAAATAATTACCCAAGTACTTTGGAATATGATCTTCAAATCATTAGATCAAAAGAGATAACTTGGAGTTTCACTATGAGCCAAAAGCTTGTTATTTTGGTCACTCCACCTGTTCAAAGAAATGAACAATACTCCTTCCTTGGTAACAATTGGATAAATTATTCCTTTTGGGAATATCTAATTGATTAAAAGATCTAACCTTACAAGTTATTTCACATAAAATAATCAACTATGCTTAGAGAATGATGCTTATCAAAATTGAGATGCATCCCAACATTTTAGGGAGTTAACAGTATGTAGACTAGAGAGCAATGTTTTGAACATATCTTGAGAATGGTTGAGGCAATTGAAATGAGACTTTGTAACATACAAATAGACTATAATGAATATATACCAACTTAAATCACTGAAAATGATCAAGTACATGCTGAGAAATAGATCAAAGAAGCTTAATGTTCTGAGTAGTATATGATAGAGTAGAAGAGATGAGACATGGGAAGATTATATGTACCAATGCATATAAATTACATTGTCATTGGGCATGTATGATTGTCCAATGTGAGAGCAATAGAAGAGCTATAGTGTGAGCTCAATATCCCACACACATTCCTCTGAAATATCTGCTATATCTCCCTTAATTCAATGTGACTAGGTAGTCCTCTTTTATAGCCTTTTGTTGGAGCCAAGATTCAAGTTTGAATTCAAATCTATACCTAAAAGTGTTCCAAAGTTTTAGGACTTGATCTGTTATAAATCCTCACCAAAACTTGTGGAAAGATTCTCCTAAAAACTCGTAATTGGAAGTGATTCCACTTATACACTTTTACAAGGAGTAAAAATCAATGTTTTACAAGAGATCATTCATGTGCTAATACATGAATGGATATATGAACTTTTAGGATAAGTGATCAAGCATTTAGGCTTGGAGTAATTGCATCAATAGCTCCCCCTTAATCCTAATATGCTTGGGCTTCAATTCTCTTTAATCTCCTGCAATCCAATCATCATCTTGAACTTGTTCAATTTAACTCCATCCAAAGATTTAGTTAGCATATCTGAAGGTGAAGAATTGTATGGTCTCCCCTTGCCTTGTTTTCCTCCTCTACCCATTCCTCTAGTACCAATTCCCCTACTTGTGAAATTCACTTGAGAGGTACTTGCATCTTCTTCAATCTTCTTTCCTTTGCCTTTATCTTTACTCATATTTTTATCTATGTAAAGGGCAGAAGATTGATTACCTCTAGAAGTATCTCCATTCTTGTTGAGCTTTGTCTCATGTGTGAAGAGTTGCCCCATCAATGTGATGAGGTGAGGTATCTGCATGTCCATATATAGGTCCATTGTTATGGTAAAAGACTCCCATTTGTCATTAGCCTTGATGCCATTTATGATCTGCCTTACTATCTGCTCCTCTTCTATTTCGTCTCCAGTACTCCCAAGTTGATCAGCTACATCCTTCATTTTGATCACATAGTCAGCTACACTTTGCTTTGGTTGCTTCTTCAAGGTTGTGAACTCCATCCAAATCTGGTTCTTTCTGGCCCTTGTATTTGATGAGAAGTATGAAGATAGTACTCCCCAAGTCTCTTGGAAATTCTTACAATTTTGAATGTGAGTCTGAAGATATCTTTAAATCTTGATTTTTATCATATCTTGCTTCTTTATTTGTTTAATTATCATCCCTTAGAAGCAAGGAGTCTATCAGATTATGGGAAGCCTCATGTTGTTCTCTCGGTGGGTTTTGTTTATCTATATTTTGTTGTGTGTTTGATATTGGTTCAATTTTAATTTGTTCAGCTTCCGCATGTTCCTTTGCTCCTCCCTTCATCAGGGTTTGTGCATATATAGAACTTGATCAGAAATCATTATGGTAAATAAGAAAATATGATGCTACCTCCTTTAATGCATTTATTTTTCATCAAGAACTCTAAGAGGCTATATCAGGATTGCAGAATTTTTGGGTGGCATAGTGGAAGATTTAAGAATTGATCCTCATCTTGTTGGAGATCTTTGCTCCTGTTGGTGTACTTGGTAGCTTTGACTAAATTGGCATAGGTGCAGGTTTGGATCCTGTTGAGTTGTGAAGAGTACTTGCCTTGCTATAGCTGTTCTAATCCACTTAATTGTTGCAGCATCCCTTCAAATTTAGCAGTATCAAAAATTTCATGATAGAATGCATATGAAAAGGTGTTTGTGTGTGTACATTGGTGTGTTCTCATATAGCATGTGTATACATATTAAAGTGTGTATCTTAGTAATGCATATATATGAATATGTGATTGCACTTTTCTTTCAAACCATGCATATGCGATCATACTTATGCTAATATGACTATGTATGCCTATGAATGCGATTGTTTACATATAAATATATGTGTGTTCAGACATATATAAAATATTGTATGCGTGGATTACTCTAGAAGAAGGAGAATGTGTCATTTCATTAAAAAAAATAGATGCCAAAGAGGAAGCCAGCTCGAAATGGAAGTGGGAGGACGTGTAGCTCGTCGGGGGAAACTCAGAGAAATCTCGTGAAAAAGGGGAAAGCCACATATTGGGAGCTCTCTCTCTCACGGCTTCTAGCTTTGGAGCTCCTTGCTCTCGCTCTAAACAGGAAATATTGGGGAACAAGCAGAAAACAGAGAATCGGGAAGGAGGAAAGAGAAAGGAAGGGGATCAACTGTGGTGTAGAGGGCAGAAATTCGATTCTGTTGTGATGAAGCCCTCTTCATAAAAAGGGAAGTAGCGATGATCAGAGAAGGGGCGATTGGAGTATAAGCACACATCGAAGATTGGTCAACTGCATAGTAAAAGAAATGGACTGATTTGACATCTTCTACTGACGGAGCTTTACATGACCGAAGATCAGAAATGAGGCGAAATATTGAGGCTTGTGCATAATTAACGTTCGATAGTTGTTGTGTAGCTGAAATCGTACTATGCAATTGAACTTTTGATGATCGTGCTGGGAGGTTGAAGTGTTCGTAGAGAAACAAATGTTTGTTTTCATGACATTGAAATTCTAGTAACAGAAGATCGTATGGTATGTTGACAATTTTTCTTTGGTGTTTTGCATTCATGCATACATGTTGGTTTGCGTAAGCTTCTATTTACACTAAAGCTGCCAATGTCGGAAATGCAGAGTTATAGTTTATCCCATCAATTATTGTACATCTTCAAATCTGTGATCAAACTGCTGAGGAAGCTGTTGCTATAACATCTTTTTGTTCTGACGCATTTTGTTGGTATGTTCACAGTAATAAGAGCGTGGTGAGTTTCTTAGTAAAACTCTCGTTTCTCTAATATATGCTTTTCATGTTACGAGCACAATCCATTACGTTGTTTTACATGCATGCATGTATATATATATGTGTATATATATATATATATATATATATATATATATATATATATATATATATATATATATATATATATATATATATATATATATATATGTGTGTGTGTGTGTGTGTGTGTGTGTGTGTTTCTCTTATCAATAATAGTTTTGAATCCACAAAACTCTATGATGATACACGTTTAGCTTCATCGATTATCGATACTTTATGTCAATGATATGTTGATTGCTGGGAAGTCCTCTTATGATTTGTCAGTTCTCAAAAAGAAATTGAGTCAGACATTTGTTTGGGGGATGCCAAACATATTCTTGGCATGCGCATTATTCGTGATAGGAGTAAAAGATGCATATACTTGTCTCAAAGTGAGTACATATCCAAACTACTTCACTGGTTCAATATGCAGGGTGGAAGGCATTGAGTACATCTTTACCCACATATGTGAAATTGAGCAAGGATGATTGCCCCAAATCAGATGAGGAAAAGGAATTCATGACCAAAATTCCCTATCAGTCTGCTGTTGGTAGTCTCATGTATGCTATGGTAGGTACGAGACCAGACATTGCATTTGCAGTGGGAGTTGTGAGCAGATATATATCTAATCCTGGCAAGAAACATTGGGAAGCGGTCAAGATTATTTTGAGATATCTAAGTGGCACTAAGGACAAGTGTCTATGCTTAGGTAGAGGGAAAGCATCCGTTATTGGTTACACAGATTCTGATTATGCTAGTTGTGTAGACAATCATAAGTCTACATCAAGGTACGTTTTTCATTCTGTTGGAGGTGCTATCTCTTGGAGATCTCGTCTTCAAGAATGTACAGTTGTTTCTACCACAGAAGCAGAGTATGTTGCAGCAAGTGAGGCATGTAAGGAAGCATTGTGGCTTTCTCGTCTTGCTTGTGATATGGGTTTACCTCAGCATGTACCTCACTTGCTTAGTGATAGTCAGAGTGCCATTGCTTTGGCTAAGAATCCGGTCTATCATGCAAAGACCAAGCACATTAAGGTGAGGTATCACTTCATTCGAGATTGCTTAGCCACTGAGTGCATTATTCTTGAGAAGGTTCACACTCAAGATAATGCTACAGATGCTTTGATTAAAGCTCTACCTCAAGATAGCTTTCGACATTGTTTTCACTTAATGGGGGTTACTTGATTCTTGATCTTACACAGTCACTTGTACACTGTGTAACATGCCCATCAGGTGGGAGGTATAGTTTGTATACTAGCACTCAAGTATTCTTTATCATTCTTTATTTTTTCTCCTATAGTTACTTTGGCCATGTTGGCCTTTCGTGGGAGATTGTTACCGAAGTCTGTCTTCGTGCTCCTCTGTGTATTGCGTTTTCTGTGTATTCTACAGCATCTGTGTGAAGTACTGTGTGTGGCCTCAGGAGCTCGATTTTTCTACTCCGAGCATATCGGCGTGAAGCTCTCGAGAAGGAGAGCGTAGTGTGGTGCATGTGCATCGAAATACTTCAACATCCCTTAAGAGGTTTGGTATGGCAAACCTACTTTATTTGATCACTTACATATCTTTGGCTATGAAGCTTTTGTACGCATAAGGCCTTAGTTGAGTAGTAAACTTGATGTCAAATCCATTAAAGGTCTCTTCGTGGGATATGGTGAAGAAGGTGAAATGGGTTATAGAATACGGTTACCTCAAAAGGGTCATACGCAGCCGAGATGTTGTTTTTAATGAGGCAACACTGCCACAGAACAATGTTGCCTCGAAACATGGCCATAAAAAGCTCACATTTGAGCTAGACCAACCACATGTTAGGCCTATTTCAGACCCTCAAGATGCACCACATATGGCTGAAAATGTAGATAATCCAATGGTTTTTGAGCAGATGATGTTGAATACCAAGAAGAGGCTATTGGAGGGCATATGCACCCACAAAACAATGTTGATAATGATGCTGGAAGTGATATAAATCAGCATGTAAATGATGATTTTAGTATACCACCTGATGTGGGTCCATTACCAGAGAATGAGGAACATTGGGTGAGAGGATCTACTCGTATTAAGCGTAAATTGAGTATACATGATCCCTCACTACACTATATTATGTTGACTGATGAGGAAGAACCTCTTACATATACAGAGGCAAAAGCATGTGAGCACAACAATAAGTGGGAGCTTGCTATGCAGGAAGAAATTAAAGCTCTGCATTCTAATAATACTTGGGACTTGGTTGAATTGCCCAAAGGAAGGAAATCTGTTCCTAACAAATGGGTATATAAAATCAAGGTACTTGATGAGAAACCCAAGTATAAAGCAAGGCTGGTTGCAAAAGGATATGCTCAAACTAAGGGCATAGATTTCCAAGAAGTGTTTTCTCCTGTAGTGAAGATGAACACTTTGCAGGTACTTTTTGTCATAGTGGCTGCTCTTGATTTAGAGCTCTACCAAATGGATGTACATATAGCTTTCTTGCATGGTGATGTTGAGGAAGAGTTATACATAAAACAACTGAAAGGTTTTGTTATTCCTAGAAAGGAACATTTTGTATGTAAGCTCAATAGAAGCTTGTATGGCTTGAAGCATGCTTCTAGGCAATGGTACAAAAATTTTAATGCTTTTATGCTCAAACATGGGTACAAAAGAAGCCATGCACATCATTGTTTGTACATGAAACATGATGAAGATGGTAGCCCAACCATTCTTGCACTCTATGTTGATGATATGATCATTGCTACCAAGAAAAGGAGTATTGTTGATGCCCTTAAAGAGCAGCTAAAATCTGCATTTTCAATGAAAGACCTTGGGGTAGCTGAACATGTACTTGGAGTAAGGATTAGGAGGCAAAGGGAACAACACATATTGTATTTATCTCAAGAAAAATACATTGAAAAGGTGCTGAACAAATTTAACATGGATAATGCAAAGCCTTTTGGAGTGACATTACAAACATATGATCAAATCTCTGTAGAGCAACTTTTTTGGGATGGTAGAGATGCTCAAGCACATGCATTGATAGCCTTATCTATCAAACATGCCATTATTCCTCGCATTTGCTCTTGCAGAATAGCAAAAGATGCTTGGGATACACTTACCACTTTTTAGCAGGCTAGGAATGAGGCTCGTGTTGCTTATCTCTGAAAATAGTTGGAGAGTGAGCACATGAATGAAGGAGATTCCATGGATAATTTTTTGACAAAGATAAAAAATTTGAAGGAGGAGTTGATTTCTATTGATGAAGTCTTGTCTAACTGTTCACTTGTGCAAACTGTTTTGAATGCTCTTCGAGATTCATATCAGAGTTTTGCTTCTACTCTTCAATTGATGATGAAAGGCAATCCAAATACCTTAACATTTGAGGAGTTAGTATCTATTCTATTGTAGGAAGATTAGTCTAGGCAAAACACATCCATTATATATATTGCAGATCAAGCTTTCCTTGCTAATCAGAAGGGCAAATGTAAATGGAGCTCATCTTTTAGTAAGCAAAAATCTACTAATTCTACATAATCAAAGAAGGATGATAGAGACGAGAAGAAAACAGAAAAGCAGCAGTTGTTTTCCAAATATTGTAAAGGAAATGATCATGTCATAAAGAGTTGTCTAGAACTAGTTGCAAAAGAGGCAAAGAAGAAAGAGGCTAGAATGGTTGTTGCAAAGGCCTCTACACCCAAAACAGAGTCTACTAATCTTATGCAGAATGAAGAATGGGCATTTACTATTGTTTGTAATTATGACCCACCTTCACATGAACAGTATATGTCTATAGTAGACTCAGATGTTTGGTACTTTGATAGTGGGTCAACCAAACATATTATCGTGCATTGTAGTTTCTTCACTTCACTTGAGCTTGCACCTATGGAATACTATCACATGTGCCAACAACTCCTCTTATACTATAATGGGAGTTGGTAAGATCATTTTGACTATTGTTGATGGTAGTTCTTTCACATTGTCAGATGCTTTTTGTTCGAGGGATCAAGAAAAATCTGTTATTAGTTTCAGCATTAGCCAAGATTGGCTTGGTTGTGAAATTTATTGATGATAGATGCATAGTTCATGATCTGTCAAATGGCGATGTCACTATCGCTTCTGGCATTTTATGGCATGGCTTGTATAAGCTCATAGACTATGAAAAATCTTTGAATGATGCATCATGTGCAATACATGATTCTCAAGCTATGTCAGATGCAAAGCTTTGGCATGCACGCTTTGGTCATCTGAATTTTGCTAGTTTGCTATGCCTGCAAAAATCTAAAATGGTGTCCTCTCTACTCAAACTTGAGTCACCTAGTGAACATGTTTGTGAAGGCTGTATTTTGGGCAAAATGCAGCATTCTTCATCCCCAAAAGATGGTTCAGTTCTAGAGCCTATTTGAGGGCTCAAACACAGTCTAAAAATTATGAAAATTGATATGTAGCTAGTTCTAATACTCCTCAAGCTCGAGGACTCCTCGGCTTGCACAAAATGGAGTCTATTCTACCAAAAACAGAATTTACAATGTTTGTGTAGTGATTAAAATCACTTGAGTTGTAAATGGTCCATGGAAAAAATGATTGGGCCTTGTTGCCGTATTGTGCATGACTGCTTCGTTGCGCTAGTATGCTCTTCATCTGACTTGTATGCCAACACTCCTCCCTTCCTAGCGTCTGTCGCCCCTGACAAACCTCTGTTCTATAGGGTGGTTGATATAGTATTGGATGACATTGGTGGCAAGTTCGTGTTCTCCTATCCTTAAGCCTCTTGCTAGATTAGCTTCCAATGCATCCCAATTTATTGCACCAGGGACCTCTGGTTGCGGTGTGGTGTAGTACTCAGATTACATTGCTTGTTCACAAGCAAAGAGATGGAGCAGGTGTGTTGGCTTCGGTGCGAAGACCTCCGAGTGATACTCCCAGAAACCTGATCTGAATATTTCTTCGAAGGTATGTTTGTAGCATGCAGGGAGGTATTTGATGCGTGCATGCCAGGCGTAAGCCACACGAATACTGGGGGTGGTGCTCATGTCATACACCAAATCATAATTTCCATTGGTAAACCCCGGTAGATGTACCTGTGGTGCGGCTGCATTTTTAAAGGTTTTCAGGACTACCTGCATCATATCTAAAATCTTAAGCATCATTTGAGCTGCCACATCTGGCATGGGCTTCAATCACGGCATCCAATGTCGAATTGTTCCCATCATGTACGCTACCGATGGTGGTCCCTGTGGTGACGCAATGTACGGGTAGTTTAGCCATTCCTTGCATTGCGCGTTGTTCTGCACTTTGATATTGAATGCCTTCCAAGACCTGCGGCGTGGAACTGGACCGTAGCATGGATTGTATAGGAGATGTAAAGGCGCATTGTTCCATGTGCGTAGCATTTCTGGATATGTCTCTAGAAGTTTCTGCTGCCAGGTGGGTTGACGAATTTTGCCTTTTTGCACCTCTGGAGGAAGGTCTTCGGGTTGAAATTGGGTAGCAAAGGTAGGAATCTTACCCGTGACTCTCTGTATTTCTGCATTATAATCAGCCAGAATAATATAATAAGGCCTGTATTGGAGTTCAGATGAGAGGATAAGGCGTCTCGATGACAGGTTCTTGAAGTAAGCAGATTGTAGCACAGTTTCCTCTATGACCCTCATGGCCTGATTTTGCACTACTGTGCGCTCTTCGTGAGAACTCCCGATTTCCTCCACTTGACGTAGCCATGGAGGCCGTGGTGCTTCGAATGTGCCCTGAGCTTCTTCCGTTTGTTGGCCTCCTGGGAAGGGTTGTGGGTCGTATTCTTCTTCAAATGTTTGTTCGACAGGAATTTGTACTACTTCTTCGTCGGTGGGAGCCTCTGGAGGGGAAGGTGGTCTCTCATATTGTAGTAGACGTGCTTGCAATTCGGTGACCTGTTTTTGGAGATCTTTTAAGGCCTCTGAGTCTGTGAGAAGTGAAGCCGCGGAGGAGGTGGCTTGAGAGGCCGCTGTTGTTTCTTTTTGGTGTTTCTGCTTCAGTTGACCCAGTTCCTCTGATAGCTGGTCATGTGCTTCAAGCAGCATGGCATAGTCTTCCAATATGATCTTGATATTGTCGGGGGTCAGTGCTTGAAACTTTGATGGGCTGATGGGTGCCCTAGGTGTGCTTTCGATAGCTGCTTCTAGGTTTTCCTGATTTTGTAATTGCAGGCGTCGATTCTCTTCATGAGCGGCAGCAAGATGTCGCTTGAGTAGGGCCATATTTCGCTGAATCTTTGAATTGCGTTCCAGCTGTGTCCGTAGATGACCTTCTACCACTTGTATTGCTTCCTGATCTGTGTTCTTCACTGTACCTCCAATATGCTATGAGCCTCTTGGAGAGTTTGGAATTGTGTGTGGAGGCGAGCATTTTCCTCTTCTAGTGCAGCAAGGCGGTGTTGTAGTGTCTCCGACTGCTCTTGCAGGCGTTCATTCTGTTGCTGGAGCTGATTGTAATCTGTCCTTAAGTTTGATATACAAGCTAACATGGTGTCCAATGCATTGCCTATAGATGAGGGGGGGGTGTTTACAATGCAAGATGCATGGGAAGGGAATTGGGGAAGGGGAAGAGTGAATGATGTGTCTATTGAAGACGTGTGTGTGGGTGAAATTGGTGGAGGGGGAATGGGAGGAGGTGGAAGCGTGGGGGGAGGGGGAGGTGCCGTGGGTGGTGAAATGTCCATACTTCCAGGAGTGGGTGCGAGTGTGGGGTCTACCATATACATTGGAATGGTAGCTGGTGTGTGTGTGAAAGTGGTGAATAGATGAGAAGTGGGGTGGGGAGCTGAAAATAAAGGGAATGGTTGAGACCTGGGTTGAAAAGTTCTAGCAAGGAAGCTATGGAGGGATTGGAGAAGTGGAGAGATGGAGGTTGGGGGTTGAGGTCGTAGAGTTGAGGAGGGCATGAAGGGTTGCGTGGTAGTAAGGAAACCCATGAATATGGATCTAGGGTCAGGATGACCTATGGCTGAGGGCATGGGGGATGGTTGTCCTAGGGCAGGCTCTATGAGCGATTCGGTGGATTGTGTAGTGATGGTGGTTGCTTCATAGATTGGGTTATCAGAGGTGGAGAACAGGGTTGAAACTAGAGATGGGAGTACGGAAGATGAAGGTTTGTTCGGTGGGTTGAGTGGTCGAGGTGATTTCCACGGTTTCTGCTCTAGGAGGCGATGGTGGGGGTGTGGGTGGTAGTGGCTCGGTGGATTCCTCATGGGTGACTGGGTGCTCTTGGCTAGCAGTTTCTGTTGCTTGGGAGGTTGTCTCGATGGGTTCGGATGTAATAACTGGCCCTTCTACCGTTGTAATGGGTATCTGGATATTCTTACCTGACCGTGGTCGTGTCTAGAATCTTCGTGGATCATATTGAACTGGAGACCTCCTAATGGCGGTCCGCACTGCTTCTACTACCCCATATGTTTCTGCCATCAATAAGAGACCTTCACTATATTCTGAGTCAACTCCTGCTTCTTCCAACAGATGAGTCATGAGTACTCTACTGCTCTGTTCGGTGAGCAGTTGTTGCGATCACACTCGTTCCATGATTTGATATAGCCTTCGGAGTTCTGTTGTATAGGCTGGGGCTTCAGTGGTCTCCTCTTCATATGCTCCTTCTTCTAGGTGTCCTTGTTGTTGACCTTGCTAAGCATCACTCCAATGTACATGGCGGCCGTCTGTAGATTTTCTTCTTCTTTGTGAAGATGTGCCTTGTTCTTCTGCATCTGAATAAAACTCTACATCAGAGAGTTGTGTACTTTGTAAGAATGCTTCGAAGTCCTGGGGATCCATTCCTTCAGCATCTCCAGTTGTAGCAAATTCAAATTCAGATGGAGCAGGAGGAGCTGAAGGGGTAGCTTGTGTCGTAGTTTCAGATCCAGACCTGGGTATCCTAATGGTAAAGGGAGGTACAGTGGCCTCCCCTCGTGGCGATACTTCAGGAGTAGTCAGAACTTCCCTTGTCTGGACACAAGGGATGGCACCCCTCATGCGCTTGGATTGATGTGTGGACGTCTTGAGCTTCTTGAACATTTGTAATTGTGCCCAAGTTAAGGCACGTTCAATGGGAACATCATATGCTAGGCACCGGTAAATAATGTGTGTGATTGCACAGCAACCGTTCACCACTAATTTCCTAGAAGACCTTTTATTTGCTTCATACAATTGATCTATAATCCATACAAGCAGCTTAATTGGTAACGCACCTGTCTCCGCTAAGTAGAGAGCGAACCAGATTCTTTTGTGTGGTTGTGTGAAGCGGTCTTGGCCGGGGAAAGCAAAATGTTGCATGCACATATGGAGAGGGATGGACACGTTTGGTGTGAGTGCTGCCATGTCTTTAAGCTTCACTAGTTTCCTATCCTTCATGTTAGTAGGAACGAGAGCATCCTTCTCAGAAGGTACATGTGTGCCGTGCATATTCAAAGCAGAGCTCACCAACTCCAAGGTAAGTTCAAACCTCTTTAACTCGTTGTTGCCCAGCAAGGAAGGAAGAACAAATGATCTTGGTTTGTCCTTTTCTTCATTAGCTTGTAATGTGGAGACCAAATAATAGCATCGGAGGAGATCCGGTTTAGGTAGTGGTGCTTCAAAGTATTCTTCTAGCCCTGCACGTTGCCATATGGTCTGGAGATCCTCTGTGTTCTTTAGAGTCTCAAACTCCTTGGAGAAAATTTGGAATCGAACCCATGATCTGTCATACTCGCACTTAGACTCCCATATATACTTGGCCTCTCCTAATGGACCTAGCATGCCATTGAACCAATGAGAATTGGCATGGACTCTTTCTGTGATCCCTGTGGGTGGATCCGATACCGGAATCTGCTGAAGGTGTTGCAACTCCACAGGTCGTTCAGTTGGTGGCACATCCACAGGTAGACTATCCACATCGATTCCTGCAGTAAGTATTCCTACTTGTGAACTCGGACATGTCGCTTCTGCCATGTTACTTCTTTCCTCCTGATTCTGTGAGAATATAGAAACATGTGTTAACATTGTAAAGGACAAGATAGAACCGTTTTTGTCCCCATTACAACATTAACATGAGGTTTGGGAGAGATTAGTAGGTTAAGAAGCGCTCGGTGCTTGTGTGTGTAGTTAGGCATTGGGTAGACCTAAGAGCTGAGTGGGATGATGTAGTGTGAGAGTGACGTAGTTAGTGTATGGACATGGATTTACAACTGGGGTCAGGGGGTTTATTACAAATTTGAGGTTGTCAAATGCAGTGGATGGGCTTTGATCTTGATTTTGTGGAAGCTCTGAAGAGTTGGATAGGGGTATCTGCTTGAGAATGAGGCTTTTTAGGGACCCATTTAAGAGTGATTCTACTTTTGCGCATGGAAGAATTGTGTCCGTGCGTGATGTGTAAGACTGTGCCTCAAATGTTCGAGTGAGTGAAACATGTTGTACCGGTTGTGGCCTTGGTGTAGCTATTTGAGCCCGCAAGCAAGCCTTAGGCACCCAGATTTGTCGTGATTGTGGGCTGGCCTTCATTGACTTCTTGGGTACCCAAATAGACTTCACTTTCGCAGAAGGATTAATGAAGGACTTCTTATTAGTGTCGTGTTGTTGACTACTAATAAGAGGTTTTGGCCGTGGGGTCGGCCTGGTCTGAACAGGGTATTCGCCTTTTCGCCTCCATACTTGTTTCCATGGATGAAACAATCTGCTTTGCTCCTTTTTTTGGCATCCAGTATCGATGGTGTTCTGCTTCTTCTGTATTTGATCTGTCGTTGGTTGTTGCAACCTTCTGGTCTTTGGAAAAGAAGGGAGTTCCGTCCTCTCCCTGGCTCCATTGTTGAGACAAGCCTCTTTCTGCATCATACAGTTTTGGACAAAAATAGCATTGTCAACTTCATGTGCGCCCCTGGAAGGACCAGGAGTTTGTGCCTTGCCTAGTTCCTTGAGTGCCTCATTTTCCAATTCAACTGTAATTCGGCTATGATCTACCCATACCTGAAGAAGTCCACTTCTTAGGTTGAGGTTGACTGCATGATCATAGATCCAGTCCTGACCCAAGACAAGAGGCTCAGTGAGGTCCTCATCTTGACACACTAGTACTTTGACTGTCATCACTTCGTCTTGAATGGAGATGGGAAGATCCACCTTGCCCATGCAAGGGGTTTCCACACCTCCCAATCCTATGAGATATGCTTCTATAGGATTGACAGTTAAATTCAATTCTTGGCAGTAAGACAATTTGACAGCACTAGTGGATGCACCTGAGTCAATCAAAGCTCTTACAGTCTTTGCATCCTTTCCTTGTCCTACTTCTAGGGTTACAAAAGGTCGTCGATCGATTATTCTATGGGAATGTCCACCTGAAGCCTCGCACATGGCCATAGGATAGCCTACAGATTCTTGAGTGTCAGGCATAGGCGGGTCTCTGCCTTGTCTCCTCAATTTCATTCGTTGGATGCGTTCTAAAGCTTCTGCCTGTGCTTCTTCTCTAATTCGTTTCTCTTCTTCTTTATGTTTCTTGGCAGTGTTGAGTCGATTTAGCATCTCTTCAGTGAGGGGTTCTTGATATAACTTGACTCTGCATCCACTAATGTAACTTGGTAGAATATCACCCTCTAGAGTGGCTAGTTGAACTGCGCCGCTTGTGGAGATTCTATTGATAATCATTGGCCCGTAACCTCTCTTCTCGAACTTCCGTGCATGTTGCTTCAAGGTGTAGACTAGGACTAGGTCTCCTGCTTTCAAGCCCTTATCCTTGACGTGTGCATCGAAATATGCCTTTTGCCTTTTCTTGGCTGCATAAATTCCTGCTGCAGCCCTCAATCGTGTTTCACCTAATCGTTCAAGATCGAAGACTCTAGAGGACAACTCGTGGCCTGTCCAGTCATGCTCTTGTGCTACTTTCAACGTAGGTATCAAAAAGTCTAGTGGTAGCACTGCATTTTGGCCGAACACCATCTGAAAGGGCGTGGCTTGGAGTACCGTTTTATAGGCTACTCGGTATGCCCAAACAGCATGGTGTACCTGTTTGTCCCAATCAGAGCGTTTATTGTCCACTAGTTTAGTTAGCACATTGCATAAGATCTTATTAGTGCTCTCCGCCTGGCCATTAGCTTGTGGATGATAGGGGGCCGATTTCTTATGTATCACCAAGAATCCTTGGAGAAGGTTTTCAATTACTTCATTCAAGAAGTGTGTGCCTCTATCACTCACCAACTCTATTGGCAATCCGTACCTCGTGAATACATTTTCAAATAAGAACTTTGCTGTTGTTTGAGCATCATTTTTTGTAGTAGCTTTCACTTCTACCCAACTGGTTAGATAGTCTGTGGCCACGATGATATACTCAGCATGTGAACCCTTAGCTGGGGGATTAATAGGACCAACAAAGTCTATTCCTCATTTAGAGAACGCACGTCCGCCCATCATAGGCTTCAGTGGCATCTCATCTTTGCGTATAGGGTACTGAGTTCTCTGACAAACATCACACCGTTTCACATAGGTATGTGCATCCATGTGAAGGGTTGGCCACCAAAAGCCCGCAAATAGTATTGCCTTGATTACCCGATCTGGTCCAAAGTGTCCCCCTGCTACACCTTGGTGAGCAGTATCCAAGATTTTGAGATATTCACTCTCATGGACACATAGTCTTAGGTAACCATCTTTACCACGCTTGTATAGATTATCACCAATGAGTGAATAATCCTGGGCTTCTTGTTCTAAACTCCTTTGCCTAGCCAGAGTCATGTCTGGAGGGAATGTTTTCGTCCTTAAGAAGGATACTAGTGGTTCACTCCAATCTGGCACTATGGACACTTGATAAAGAGTGGCATGTTCCACAGGTGGTTTAGTGTAGCAGATTGGACATTCCTTGCACAACTTTTGGACATCAGCCTCCATAGTCGGCCAATGCACTCCGAGTCTCCTTAGTGTCTGTAAGGTTCGTTGCTTTGAGTAGTGTTGCTCTAATGCACCTACATGTGCTAAATGCAACCATTTAGTGTACTCGTCCTCTTCTACACAACAAGCCAAGATCCCTTGATCTGTCTGTTTGTACATGCTTCCTGCCATGATATGGTACTTCTGGGCTTTTACTACCTCTCTACCTTGAGTGTTTATTACTGGGTGGTTAGGCCCGTATGTCAATACTGGCACTCATGGCTTAGCCCACTGAGGTATTACTTCCAAATTAAACAAGTAAGCATCAGGAAGATCATCCGATACTCCTTGTGGGGCTTCTCCGAATGTGAGCCTAGAGAGATGATCTGCTCTCAAATGAGTCTTCCCTTTCCTTACCACAACCTCAAAATCGTATTCCATTAGTAAGAGAAACCATCTTACTAATCTACCTGTGTTGCAAGGTTTGTTTACCAAGTACAACAATGCCTGATGATCAGTAAAAAATTTAAACTTGTTTGCAAGCAAGTAATGTCTAAACTTTTTAACCGCATATACCATGCCTAAGACTTCTCTCTCAGTAGTGGTGTAATTTCGTTCAGCTGCATTCAACTGTCTACTGGCATAGGTAATTGGAAGATCCATATTACCTTCACTAGTAGGCTGTGCTAGTACACACCCAATAGCATAATTGGATGCATCAACATGAACGTGGAAAGGCTTATTCCAATCTGGTGTGGTCAAGATTGGTGCTGAACATAATCGCCGTTTAAGCTCATTGAAGGAATGCTCACATTCATCAGTCCACTTGAAGTTAGTCAACAGTCCATACAGAGGCTTTGCTATGATGGCATACATGTGTATAAATCGTCGGTAATAACCACAATGCCCCATGAAAGCTTGTACTTCCTTGACATTCTTGGGCCTAGGTAATTCGGCTATAGCTCTTACTTTCTCTTCATCCGTAGATATGCCATTCTTTGACACTATGTGTCCTAGAATTTTGCCTTGTCTGACCATGAAAACACACTTTTCTGGGTTCAGGCAGACTTGTTACTCTCTACACTTGTCAAAGATTTGCCTGACTTCAGGTATATGTGTTTGTCTAATGTTGGAATGAGCACATAGATCATCAACATAGACTTCCAAATTCTTTCTTAGGAACTCTTTAAACACATGGCACATCAATCTCTGGAAGGTTGCGGGAGCATTCGTAAGCCCGAATGGCATTACTCTAAAGGCGAATATGCCCCACTCTGTGGCAAAGGCCGTTTTATGTTGATCTTCTGGTGCAATGGCCACTTGATTGTAGCCAGAGAACCCATCTAGGAAGCTGTACACTTCCTTACCGGCTACCCTTTCTAATAAATGCTCGGTGATAGGAAGCGGATAACTATCCCTCATAGTGGCTGCGTTAACCTTCTTCAAGTTAATGCATACACGTAATTTACCATTCTTTTTGGGCACCACTACAATGGGGGATACCCATTCAGTGTGCTCAATTTCATAGATAAATCCAGCTTCAACCAAGCAGTCTATCTCTTCTTTGATCTTGGCAGCATAGTTGTCATTGTATGTGTATGGCTTTTGTTTTGAGGGTCTGGCCTCTGTGGTCATGGGAATCGTATGTGAGCATATGTCCGGGTCCACTCCTTTCAAATCCTTGTAGCTCCAAGCGAATACATCTCTATATTCTCTTAGCAAGGCTATCAGCTCATGCTCTTCTTCCTCAGTGAGGTCATGTCCTATGTAAGTGCACCTCTCTTCTCCTTCTTCTATGGCTACCACTATTTTCTTGGTGGTTTCTTTGTTATCATAGGCCTCTCCCGATTGCGCCTCTCGTTTAGGCATTCTAATCATGACTCTCCTGTCATCTATCTCATACTTCTTAAAATTTTCCGGGACCTCAAACAAAGATTCTTCCTCTTCTGGTGTGACTTCTCTCTTCTTTCTTTTCTTTCCTTCTTCCTTAGGGGTTACATGTGTGGCTAGCCTTACATCGTTCATAAGCTCTCCGTGCCTCTGGGGTTGAAACTCCACTTCATAGAAGTATTCTTCATCTGATGCAAAAGGTGGGTCCATAATAATTGACTCTAGATCGGAGTCACTCGCATCCTCAAATGCATCAGGGCTAGGTTTGCACTCTTCTAGAACTGCCTCTCCCATGATGGGCTCTATGGAGAAGACTGAAATGTCATAGCCATCCTCATCACAGTGGGGTGTCCATTGTTCTTCATTGATGGCTACATCCATTGTTGCTAGAATTTCTGCCCAGCTGTGAGGTTCAAATTCTTCGTCTGGAAAAACTACAGGTGCATAGGTTGGGTCTTGGATTGACCTATGGGTTTCTTTTGCACCTATCTCCCTAGCGTTTTCTCTCTTCTCTTCTTCTACTGCTACCTTACACATCCATAAGTGAGTGTCTTCATGCATCCATGAGGATCCTGATCCTAGGGAATGCACCGATTCCGTATCATCTCTGGCTCTATGGATGGGGTTCCATTGGATAGGAGGGACATCTCTATGAGAGTAATCCTTGAGATTGACTTTGGTTGTAACACCTAAGTGTTGCAGATACAAGGAATTGGTTCCCCAATCCTGTACCACTTGCAACTGTCGCATAAATGGTCTTCCCAAAATCATCTCATAGGCTTGATTTTTGCTAAAGTCACAGATAGCAAATGTGTGCTCAAACTCTACACCACAAGTAGTGAGAGTTATCCCCTCTAGTAGTCCTAAGGGTCTTTCTATGTGCCCGTCAGCCATCTGCAATTTCATTCTCGTTGGCCTGAGAACTGGCTTACCCCATCGTTTCCATAAGGACGTGGTAACAATTGCAACTCCTGCACCTGAGTCCAAAATGGCCTTGGTTGTGTAGCCCTGATGAGTGATGGGGAGATAGGTGTTTCCTTATTCTCCCTCGATCATGTCTCCTATCTTGTCCAAGGGTATTTCTGGCACTGTTCTCTGGGATCCTACCTGGGAACGAGGTTTTGCTATCTCGGGCACTTGATTGGCTACATGTTTCCACACTTCTGGTCTAACCTTAAGCAGCTCTTCTAAGGTGAGGTTGCACTGCACTTTAGTGTTTTTCACTACCTCTGTGTTCCTAGGTATGACTGAATCTTCATTTCGTACCATGACCGTGGGTGCTCTCATACAAGTGGACTTTGCTTCCCATGGGCCTGTGAAATGGGGTAGTTCTTGTAAAGAATTAGACTCGAAGTCTAATCTTTCTTGAGATTGGGCACTCTCCTGCTCTCCATAAATGGAAGGAAGGTCTTGTGGGAATTGATTATGTGTGTCATCCACAAGTTCAATGGGAGGAGGAACTTCACTCTCTTTAGCCCATTTCTCTTCTTGAATCTCTCGCAAGAATTCTGGTGTGTATTGATTCATAGAAGAAGAGGTGTCTGGTTCAGTGGAGTTAGGCACATAAGCTTCCTTGGGAGGAATGCTTATTCTATTACTTGCCCTCTCCTTAGCCTGGGAGGTGGCTCCTTTTCCAGACTTTGCAAGTAACCCCTCCAATCTATCCAATAGACCATGATGGGGTTAGAGCCATTGAACAAACGACTGGCTTCAAACATGGCTTGTGCCAATTCGACCATTTTAGCACAAAGCTTTGTTCGCTCTATCTCTAGATCGGCTCTAGGGTAACATTTCTCAAGATGTGTTACATTGGACCCTTCTTGAATTCTGGCTTGATATGCTTTAAGCATCATGTCTAGATCTTCAGGAGTGGGATCGGGTAAGACTGATCCTACTAGGGGTGGTGGTTGGGTTACGTGTGGTGGATTGGTGGGTGGAGGAATGGAGGGCGAAGGGGATGGTAGTGGCGGGGATGTGTGAGAGTGCGTTTGAGATGTGATTTCTATGATTTTGGCTTTGGTTTCTCGTAGGCTTTCCTCAAGTTCGCTCATCTTTCTTGCCCATTGCCTTTTCATACGTTCACGGCTATCTCTCCAACCTCTTGTCCTCTTCTTATTCTGGCTCTCAGTCTCACTAACCTCCGCATTCTTTTCCTGGCCTGAGTCTTGGTTTTGCTTAAGTGTCTGGGCTCTCGTGATGCTTGTACTGGGGTTGTGGAAGTCACACTTCCTGTGGAGTCTACCACTAAGCCAATCACATTGATAGGAGTGATTTTTGGCATATTATTAGGATTTTTTGGGCAGTCTCGTAAGAGATGCTCCTTTCCACACTCCTCGCAATAGCCCTAGATTGTCACTGATTGGGGTTGTGTCGGTGGAGGCAAGGGACAATCACGAATGAGATGATCTCCCTGACATCTATAGCATGGCCCTCTAGGAAATGGAGGTCTTACCTGCCTAGGTTGAGGTCTAGGGTTGCGGTTCGTGTACATGACATTCGCATACTCTGTCTCCCAAATAGGTTCACTCGGTTCCTCACTGTAGTAAGACTCACCATGTTCAAGAGATTGCATGTAGTAAGCCTGGGGACTATCAACATGTGTAGAATCAAAGTTATGGTCACTCGGATCACTTTTTGAGATTAATGGTGTTACTGGGACTATCGCTTTATTCAGGTTTTCTTCTACAGCAGCATACTTGACCGGAATCACATTAGTAGGAGCAGGTGGTTGCTGTGCTAGCACTGGCTGGGGTCTCACTTGGGTCTGATATTGCGGTTGGTAATTTTGCTGAGGCCTAATATACTGTTGTGGTGAATATTGACTCTGGTATCTGCCTTATTGAGGGTATGGCTGAGGGTAGGTTTGCCTAACCGCTTGCTTATTGTATGGGCAGTCCTGTGCTGAGTGATTTGTGTACCTTCGCTTTATGGTGCAATATTGGCTTCTAGGATTCACTTGGGGTTGAGCCGTGATGGGACATGCGTTTGCCATATGGTCACCACCGCAAGTATAGCACCTCTTTACTGGGGCAAATCTAGGAATTTGTTTACTAGAGACACCTAGTTTTTGAGCTACTTTTTCCGCAAGTTCCTCAATTGATGTGGATTGTGAGGAAGAGAGGCTAGAGGTACTATCTGAATCTTTGTAGATTTTGGATAGCTCTAACTCCTCCCCTAGGTTATCCTCAATATCGATGCACATGCGTACACATTCTTCTATAGTCCGGGGGTCCTTCAAGTACACATATGATCTCAATTTGGTACTTAGGAATCCATCCAAGAATAAAGCCACTTGCTTAGCGGCTGTGGGTAACTCAGGACCAGGACATCGCTCAAGATATTGCCTAAATCTTCTTCCTGCAAGTCTCACAGTCTCTTGCGGGGTCTGCTTGAAGCTGTATATCAATGAGGAAGTATTATGCCTTATGCCACTTTTAGAGAATTCGATAATGAATGCCTTTAAAAGTTGATCTATGCTTCTAAACTGCCTCTCGTTTAGTGGCTGAAACCATGTCAGGGCGGTGTTCCTAAGGGTTAAACCAAAGGCATTGTACTCCGTGAACAGGTCTTCAACTTGTTCAGCTCTCAAGACTTGCTTAAACTCAGCTACATGATCGTAGGGGTCTCCAGTGCCATCGAAGTAGTTTTTCATGGACTTAACTAGCTGGGTCGGTCTCAAGGTCCTCGTGTGCTCTCTCGGTCTTGGCAAAGGGAAATCATCGGCATTTCTTCGGTTCCATGGGGCTCTATGTCCCTCAGGTTCCCCTCTATTCGTTTCCGTTCTCGTTCTTTCTCTTCCCCAAGAGTTGGCAAAGCTTACCTCAGGTCTCTCTCGACTCCTTTCTCTTTGAGTCCCATGAGCTTGAGATGTTCCAGCTCCTTGGCGACCAAAGGACAACTTCGATCTTGGTTGGGGGAAAATAAATTCTCCTTTCCAAGTGTAAGCATGCCTATCATTTTCTGTAACCCCAAAGATCCTTTCTGAAGAGTGATCTAAGTAGGTCACTCTTCCTAGAATATCAGGATCTTTGAACTCATATATCATGATTGTTCCTACCTCACTCGGCTGACTAGGTCTATATCTCCAAAAGGCTTCATCCGTCTCTCGGTTCAAGAGGAGATCTATGCTCTTGTTATCTTGGGGAATCCACTCTGGTGTGATAATCCTCGTGAGAACAGATTTGCCTCGGGGGGTTCTAGGTTCTTCGCCCATGTTTCCTTGCCCTAGGTCACCTAAGTCCGTTTCCGAGACCACATTCCCAAATTCATCTGTCCTATCGGGATGACTGGTGACTACATATATTGTCCCTTCCTTGTCCAAGTATGCTCCATTTTCAAACTTGACAGCTGGGTGCTCTTGTCCAATGGATTGGTTAGGGTTTTTAATCTGGACCACCGCTCTTCCTAAGCCGTCCTCATAGATGCTAGCACCTAATCGGTTGGTCCTAAGGTACTCGAGTTGCATCTTGTAAGGGCCTTCCACCCTATGTAAATATGGCACCCCAGAACTTCCTGTAGGTCTCTCCATACCGTGGGACATCTCAGACTCGCTAGTCTCAGAACTAGGGTAATACGAATGATGGCTCAACTGCTGGGCCCAAGACCTAGCAGTATGATTGACACTAGCCTCTGAAGATCTAAGACTTTGTCTGTCTCTCCCTAGGTGTCTACCTGACCTAAGGTTCATATGCCCTTTGTACGTTGCTGATTCTTTGGTACCAGTCACTTGTTCCTTTTAAGTTCCTTTGGACGTGTTTTCTTGTTTTTAATTAAGCGTCGTCAGGAGCACTTTAGTGTGTCGTACTTGATGTTCTGTGTCCGCTTGGTTTAAGTTCTTTTCCTTTAAGTTATCCCTTGACTACAATTTAGCCTACCCTTGCACTTGAGAAATTAAGGGCTCTTCAAACTTGAGTGTTCCTATCATACCCCTAGTCAATCAGAACAACTACTCGCACTTAGCCTATGCTAAGAATAGACTGAGGGGGTTAAGTGATGTTCCAACCTCAAGTCGCTCCTCTTTGCGATGCTGGTCTACCCAGGAAGCACGTTCCCAAGCTTGTTCGCCCTGGCACTTACTTTGCTTTCTTCAAGAGCTCTCGATGATCCTGTAAGAATCCCAAGTTTAGCTTCAATTTGATCCTTCAATTGACTAACAATTTATTTCAGACACTTTTTTAATGACCCTTGTTCCCCCTTTTGTATTGCTAAAAATTCCCTCTAGAGCTCCCTTGGTGTTCCTACCCCTCAGTGTGTCAACTTCCAAATATCCTATCCTCAGTAGTATATGCCACGAGCTTTTCGACAAGCCCTTGAGCTCAAAAAATGGATTTCGTATGAAAAAGTTATGACCGTTCAGGGTTTAGGGGGTTAAACAGACAAACAGAACCTTTCAGAAGTTTTAATGCATTTTTCTAAGGCCTTTGCAAGTGTGTGAGCATTTGAGAGTGCAAATATGCCCAAAATTTATCCTAAATTTCCAAAAAATTTACCCCTTAAATCTTTTTGCCGAAAATGTCTGTCTATCGCGATAGACGGTGTCTGTCGCGATAGACACAAGCTGCTGTGGGGGGCTGTCTGTCGCGATAGACGGTGTCTGTCGCGATAGAGTGGTCTGTCGTGATAGACAGTGTCTGTCGCGATAGAGTGGTCTGTCGCGATAGACGGTGTTTGTCGCGATAGAAGGGTCTATCGCGATAGACGGTGTCTGTCGCGATAGACAGTGTCTGTCGCGATAGACTGGATCTGTCGTGGAATTTGGTCTATCGCGATAGACAGGTGTCTCTCGCGATAGACGGGGTCTATCGTGGGTCTCTGTCTGTCGCGATAGACGGTGTCTGTCGCGATAGACTGAAAAAACGCAAATTTTTGAGAAACTTCTAGTGATTTGGAGTGTTATAATGGTGTAGGTTACCGTGCCCAACACGCATTCACAAAATATTAAGTTTTTCTGTCTGTCGTGACAGACAGAGGTCGTCGTCCCGAGACCTGTGCAGAGTCTGTCGTACCTGCGCAAGCTGCTGGAGATGATGGTGCAGCTAGTTCCTGCAACAAAAGCTCAAAAACACACCAAAAACAGATAGCATGCAAGCTCTCTCTCGCTCTCTCTCATAATGAAATGAGGGAATTGAGGTGGGGAGTGTAATATGACCAAAAAACTGAAATTTTTGTGGAGATGGAGATGGAGGTGGGAGATGGTGGGGATGATGATGGTGATGATGGTGAGGCGAAAGTAAGGAAAAAATGAGGAAAAATAAAGAAAAGGAAAGATATTACCTATAACTCCAATGTCTAAACTCGACGTCTTACCATCACACGCTCGTCCTCGAAGCTCTCTCCCCGGCAACGGTGCCAAATTTGGTGTAGCTCAGTGATGAGTAGCACCTCCTTTAATGTCAATCCGGGAAGACGTGAGGATGGTATGATGACCTCGAGCAAGTGAAGGCACAAGTGTGTGAGTGAGAAGCACACAAGCATGCACACACATACACACACACGCGCACACAAGGCAAGAACAAGGAGAGGAACGATGGAGTTCTTTGCATTAGTCAAAAAGTCTCTTACATAAGCTCAATTCACAAACAATCTACCCCCAAAAATGAGCTCTCTAGCTCTTTTTATAGTTTTCTAACTAGCTTTGGTCTTGTCCAGACCTAGTGTCTGGCCTAGTTAAAAATTAGGTTCTAGAGCCTATTTGAGGGCTCAAACAGAGTCTAAAAATTATGAAAATTGATATGTAGCTAGTTCTAATACTCCTCAAGCTCGAGGACTCCTCTGCCTGCACAAAATGGAGTCTATTCTACCAAAAATGGAATTTACAATGTTTGTGTAGTGATTAAAATCACTTGAGTTGTAAATGGTCCATGGAAAAAATGATGATGTACATTCCAACCATGATGAGCTGCAGGTGCACAGATGCTCCGAATAGTAGTCATACGCCATGTAGGTGCAAAGGTCTCATCAAAATCAATGCCTCTTTCCTGTGCATAACCCTTTGCAACAAGCCTAGCCTTATACCTGTCAATTGTACCATCCGATTTACGCTTTAGCTTGTATACCCACTTAGTGCCAATGGCCTTCTTGGAGGCAAGTCACATAAAGACCAAGTATCATTCTTCATTATAGCATCATATTCAGATTTCATAGCAGCCATGCAATTTTCTGAATGTTGTGCTTCATCAAACGAAACAGGCTCATTCTCATCAGAGAGACTAGATGCAGCCATAGCATAGCAATCTGATGCAAAAGAGGCACTATGAGAGCCTGAACGAGTACAATATGACAGAGATGCATCTAATTTGCTATCACGCAAAGTCTGCACCAGCCATTTTGGCATAGTTTTTGCCTGCTCAATATCATCTCTCTCATCAACTAGTGCATCATGTAAATTTGCATCAGAAATGGAATGATATGCATCATCACATGAAACCTGCAAAGGCTGAGAATTTGCCTCATTAGGACCAGCACTAGACTATTCACCTGTAAAAAGAGGCAGCAAAGTATCATACATGTCTTTGGAGCTAACAGATGTCTCCTTAGTACATGAAAGCAATGGATGAATAGCATCTTCCACAAAAACAACATCACGGCTAATCAGAATGTGTTTAGTCTGTGGATGATACAGACGATATCCTTTACTTTTAGAAATGTACACAACAAAAATACATTTTACTGCTTTATCATCCAATTTTCTACGATGTTGTTCAGGCACTAATGCATATACCAAACAACCAAAAACACGCAGATGAGCAATAGATGGCTTGCAATCATACCAAGCCTCATATAGAGTGATAGACTGCAGCACTTTAGTGGGACACCTGTTCAGTACATATGTTGCACATATGACAGCCTTGAAGTATTTCGATGGCGATGCACCGTGCTGCACTCTCCTTCTCGAGAGCTCCACGACGATATGCTCAGAGTTGAAAACCGAGCTCCTGATGCCGCACACAGTACTCCGCACAGAGGCTGTAGAATACGCAGAAAACACAGTACACAGGGAGCACGAAGACAGACTTCTTAGGTCTTACAAATGCGGTCGAACTTACAGTCCGTGACTGACCAGGCCACTATATGTTTTATTAAAGAACATATACAAAGAAGTGTCCGATGGCCATTTGGCGTTTCACATGGACACTAACGGTAACAAGCCTCAAGCCAGAAACTATGTGGTAAAGCCTGACTCTTGACCATACACCTCACCATCTCCATGAGTGACCTGTTCTTTCATTCAGCAACTCCATTTTGTTGAGGTGTATACAACACTGTACACTTGCGTTTTATCTTGCGCTCAGCCAGAAATGCATTAAAATGACATATATTCCCCCCCTCGATCTGAACGGAGGGTGCCCATTTTACATGCTGACAGATTTTCAGCCAAAACCAAAAACTGTTTGAAGCACATGAACACTTCCGACTTTGCCTTCAATGGATATACCCATGCATGCCTGGAAAAATCATCAATGAAAGTCATGAAGTAAAGATAATTTCCAAATGAAGATGTCTGCATAGGACCACAAACATCACTATGTACAAGCTGCAATTTTTGAGTAGCCTGAACTAAACCATCTTTTGGAAATAAGGAATGCTGCATTTTGCCCAAAATACAACCTTCACAAACATATTTTCCAGGTGCCTCAAGTTTGGCAAAGAGGACACCATTTCAGATTTCTACGAGCGTAGCAAACTAGATAAATTTAGATGACCAAACCGTGCATGCCAAAGCTTTGTATCTGAGATAGCCTGAGAATCTGTACTACACATGCCACATCATTCACAGATCTTTCATAGTCTATGAGCTTATACAACCCACAACATAAAATGTCAGAAGCCATAATCACATCACCATTTGACAGATCATGAATTGTACACCTGTCATCAACAAATTTCACAACCAAGCCAATATTGGCTAATGCAGAAACTGATAACAGATTCTTCTTGATGCGTGGCACAAATAAAGCATCTGACAAAGTGAAAGAACTACCATCAACAGTATTCAAAATGATCTTGCCAACTCCCATAATAGGATAAGAGGAGTTGTTGGTGCATGTAACAGTATTCCCTATCGGAGCAGGCTCGAGTGAAGAGAAGAAACTACGCTGCGAGGTAATATGTTTGATCGCCCCACCGTCAAAGTACTAAACATCTAAGTCTACTCTGCAGACATGCACTGCTCATGAGAAGATGGGTCAAAACTGCAAACAGTAGTAAACGCCCATTCTTCTTCCTGCACAAGATTAGCAGACTCTATTTTTGGTGTAGAGGCTTCTGCAACTCCAACCTCTTTCTTCTTTGCCTATTTTGCAGCCAATTTTGGATAGTTCCTTATGATATGATCATTCCCTTTACAGTACTTACAAAACAATTTCTGCTTTTTTGATTTTTTCTCATCTTTGTCTTGGTTCTTCGAATGTGCAGCATTTGCAAATTTCTGCTTACTAATAGAAGAACTCCATTTTCTTTTGCCCTTCTGACCAGCTAGGAAAGCTTGATCTGCAACACGCATAATGGACCTGTTCTGCATGGAGTGACCTTCCTGCAACAGAACATAGACAAACTCTTCAAATGACAAGGCATTTGCATTGCCTTTCATCATCAACTGAAGAGTAGAAGCAAAACTCTAATATGAATCAGGAAGACCATTCAGACCGGTCTGCACAAGTGAGCTATTTGGTATAACCTCATCAGCAAAAATCAATTGTTCCTTCAAGTCTTTGATCTTTGTTAGGAAACTGTCCATAAAATCATCTTCATTCATGTGCTCACTCTCTAACTGTTTCCGGAGGTAAGCAACACGAGCCTCATTCCTAGCTTGGTACAATGTGGTAAGTGTATCCCAAGCATCCTTAGCTATTATACAAGACCGAATATGAGGAATAATGGCACATTTGATAGACAAAGCTATCAATGCATGTGCCTGGGCATCTCTGCCATCCCAACGAATCTACTCTACAGTAGGTGCAGCAAAAACCACAACACGAACAGGAATATGCACAATATCACCATCTTCAACACCTTTTGCATCAGCTTCAGTACCTGCAGTTGTAACAGTTGCAGGTGTAATAGGACGTTTTTTGACAACCTGCATAATGTTCCACAGTCCTTTTGTAACCAACACATGTCGCATCATATAGGCCCATAACGAGTAGTTGGTACCATCCAACTTATCCTCAACAGCCAACATACGGAATACATCACTGCTTTTAGCCATGGCTGGTGACTAAAATACTTTGATGCAAAAAATTGATTGTATCTCAAAAAGTTGAACAGAACTGGCGAGACGAATTCTGCTAGACCTGTAGCAGACTTTGAGATGCTTATACTGGTGAACAAAAACTAGTATATACCTTTGGCACAAAAAGACAAAATAGCCTACACAAGCACTGCGATAGTGCGTTCGGAGGCCGAAATGAGCTCAGATCATGATGAAACGACGACCTGCTCTGATACCAATTGTTGGAGTAAGATGTCTGCAAAAGCACGCGAAAAACACAAGGAAGAAGAAGAAGCTTGGAGCACAACACACAATACTGAATGTATTACTAGAAAATTTACAAAGATAAGTAGCCCATTAGGGTAATAGGCATATATACAAGCCGGGGGAAAAAACCTCCTAAAGAGGGAAAAAAGTGCCCCGGCAGTCCTAGTGTGTTCACACACATCACTACCTAAATATATCAACAATAAAGTGATCCAACTTTGCTTCCTTTTGCAATAACCATATTGCCCTTTGATATGCGAAAGGACTGAGCATAGAAGATCATCTTGTCACCAAGGTCATCAAGCTGACCAACTGACATCAAATTGCATGATAACTAAGGTACATGGCGTACATTATGCATAGTAAATTTTGAACCATCAATGAACTGCACAACCACATCTCCAATCCCCACAACATCACACTAGTAAGAGTCACCAAGTCTCACGGTACCAAGAGACTTTGCTGCATAATTAGAGAACCATTCTCTGTGTGGCATCACATGGAAAGAAGCATCAGAATCTAGCAGCCAAGTGTGGGAAAGAGAATCAACCATAAGCGCCTCCAGATGGCATAGTACTATCAAGTGTCAACACGTCAACATCATAAAAAATAGCATTAATTTCTTCAATCTTCACAGTCGAAGTAGATGGTGCAGGTAACTGTTTAACATGCCCATCAACATTCTATCCTTTACCTTTAGCATTCTTTAATGCATAATAGTCATATATCCTTTCTTATGACAATAATGGCATTCGATATTCCTCTTCCTTGATTTACTTCTACTCTTATTCCATTGACCATTCTTTTCCTTGTTCTTGCTCCTATCACATTGCTGATTCTTTCCTTGGTAAGAATCACGAACATTATATGCATCTCCACTCTGAGTGCCAACCATAGATTTTCTACGAATCTCCTCACTCAAGAGTGCCCCACATATGTCTTCATAGACAAGTTTACCACCAGGTGCACTATTGCTAATAGCTGTGCAAAATATATCCCATGATGATGGCAGGATGCATAACAACAATACTGCTTTCATTTCGTGATCCATATCCATTTTTTGAGCCTGTAACTGGGAGAATATAGCATCAAATTCATTTAGATGAGCAGCAACACTATCTGTGTCCTTCATGTGAAGGTCATATAATTTTCGCATCAGATAGACTTTATTTGATGCCGTCTCTTTTTCATATGTATTGCATAACTTCTTCCAAAGCTCCTCTGCACTTTCACCGTCTAATACTATAAAGTAAACATTATCTGCCAAGTGCAAGCGAATGGTAGACTTGGCCATTTCATCTAACTCATCCCAATCATCTTCATCCATATCAGTAGGCTTCTTTGAAATCCCATTTATTGGCTTCCATTGCCTCCTTTGAATTAGCACATCTTTAATTTGATTCTTCCATAGAGCAAAGTTTGTGCCATCAAATTTTCGGATCTCAAAATGGTCTTTGCCCTACAAGTTATAGCTCCTCCTCAGAACACTAGCACTAGACCCTGATCCACCGGATGTGCCTGAGACCTCTGATGCAATGATGATAGGGAACGGAATAAAATGATAATGGAGCTAGAAGAGTCCGAACACCAACGAATAAGTGTATCAAGGAGTAAATCGACCACTGTATAGTTGACAAAACCAGAAATCTAGAAAATTTTTGCGAGAGTATCCTCTGCAAAATGAGCATATGAACAGTGTCAAAATATCATAAAATTGCAAGTACTGACATGTTTCCCTGCATAGTGAATTATTGACTCCATTGCATATAATCAGTTACCCAATAGAAGCCAACTAGGCTTATCGAGCACCTATGAATAGCTATCATACATCTCCTACGGTGAGGCTGCGTAAGTCTTCCACCTGCATCACCAAAGAGACCTCGACATCTGGGTGTCTCCCAGTTAAGAAAACCTCACCACCACCCTCTTTATCAAACGTAAAAGGCTTTATGCAAAGAATGTAACGGCTATATCAATGACCACATGGACGTACATAAGTGGTATCCATAGAAGCGTACATGGTGTGTATGTGCTCAATATATGTAGTAAAATGACACTAAAGGTTGAATACACAGCCCAACAACTAGCCAATAACACCTGCAAGTGTCTGTCAACTCTGATGTTTTAGGTTCAAAAAACCTGCATAAATTTGCAACAACTGCTCCCACCAAAACTAAAACCTTTCAAGAAACCTGTAGTTTTACAAGTGTGGATGAAAACACAGCCCCAAAGGTTGATATTTATTATCGGCGAAGTACAAAGAACACTCTTCTTGATGTTTTTGGACTTGTGTGAAGAGAACTATGTGTGGAAGTACTCCAAAGTGGCTCCAAAAGACACCCAAAAATGCATCAAAAAATAGGCTTTGAAAGCAAAGAATGAAGCTTTGAGAGACCAAAACATGTTCAAGGTAATGTCAACCTTAGTCTTTCCCCTTCTTCAGACACCACAAGAGTGTAGCTTAGTGGCACGAGATTGCCACGACTCTGATACAAGTGAAGTATTTTGATGCACATGCACCACACTGCGCTCTCCTTCTCAAGAGTTTCACGATGATATGCTCGAAGTAGAAAACCGAGCTCCTCAAGCCGCACACAGTACTTCGCACAGATGCTGCAGAATACACAGAAAATGCAGTACACAGAGAAGCACGAAGACAGACTTCTTAGGGCCTACAAATGCGGTCAAACTTAGAGTATGTGACTGACCAAGCCACTATATGTTTTATTAAAGAACATATACAAGGAAGTGTCTGGTGGCCATTTGGCCTTTCACAACAAGATCTAATATACAAGACTTACGAGACACATGAGAGTACTAGGAACTTTTCACTTGCTTTCCATATTGATAATCATTACAAAAATCTAGCTTAGTGCCTTTAACATCATGCTTCTTCAAGTTACAAAGCTTCGATAGAACCTTTTGGCTCATATGGCCAAGTCATTTAAATAGGAAACTAGACAAAGAGATATGGATGATCAAAAATCTCAGCCTAAATGAAAACTTCAGCTACCAGGGAGCTAGCTTAGCTAGGGGGTAGCTTAGACCTAAAGCATACACTCCCAATGAGAGACTTAAAATGCACAAATGAAGTTTGAGTATGGCCACGACTTTCTTCCAATGATTCCTTGTATAATGCTCCAAAAGTTGGTGTAGAATTTGAATTCAAATCATGCCTCTAAAATCCCCCAATTTTCTCAATCAACGTAGATGGAATTTTGTGCTAAAAAACTTATGGAAAAGTGGCTGTAGAATTTATCATAAGTGAAATGATGTGGAGCTTGAGTTAAGCCTTGGTTCACACACATTTAAGCTTTTACATTTCTAACAATATTACTTCTTGCATTTTTATGTCGTGGATTGTATAAGCTCATAGACTATGCAAAATCTGTGAATGATTCAGCATGTGCAGTTCAAGATTCTCAAGCTATCTTAGATGCAAAGATTTGGAATGCATGCTTTACTCATCTGAATTTTGCTAGTTCGTTATGCCTACAAAAATTTGAAATGGTGTCCTCTGTGCTCAAACTTGAGGCACTAGGTAAACATGTCTGTGAAGGCTGTACTTTGGGCAAAATATAGTGTTCCTCCTTCCCAAAAGATGGTTCACTATGAGCTACTCAAAAATTGCAGCTTGTTCACAATGATGTCTGTGGCCCAATGAAGACACCTTCTTTTGGGAATTACCTTTACTTTGTGAAATTTATTGACAAATTTTCCAGGCATACATGGGTGTATCCATTGAAAGCAAATCCCGAAGTGTTTATGTGCTTCAAATAGTTTTTAGTTTTGGCTGAAAGTCTATTAGCATGTAAAATGAACACCCTCCATTCTAATCGGGAGGGGTGGGGGAATACATGTCTTCTTATTTTAATGCATTTTTGGATGAACGTGGGATAAAACATCAATGTACAATGTCATACACACGTCAAAAAAATGGAGTTGCTGAAAGAAAGAACATGTCTCTCATGGAGATAGCAAGGTGTAGGTTCAAAAGTTAGGCTTTACCACAACTTCTAGCTTGAGGTTGTTATGTGTGCAATATATGTACTTAATAGGTGTCCCACCAAAGCACTACAATCTATCACTCGATATGAGGCTTGGCATGGTTGCAAGCCATTTGTTGCTCATTTGTGTGTCTTTGGTTGTGTTGCAAAGCTAAAGAAAGCACAAAGCAGAGAAAAAGACGGGCCCCAAAATTTTTCCGATTTGGACATCATATTTTTGTATCATAATCATTCTTGTAATATATTTTCCGTTGTAAAGGCACTAGAGGAGTCCTCTAGATGCATCCCCACAGAAGATTGGAGATTTACCCATGTAAAATAGTAGGAAATTAATCTTTTAGTGAATAAAGTGCCGGTCTCTTGTGTGAAAGGACCATTTTTTAGGGCACTAGTATATAAGTCAAATGTGACTCTTTGTAAAGAACTTTTTGCCATTGTGAGAATAGAGAGCACAGAAATTCGAATTTGTGTCTTCTTCACTCTGTATCTTCTTCTTCGTGAGCTTGTATGCATGTGTATTGCTTGGAAAGAGTGCTTGTGAGTGTTTTCTATCCATGAAAGTGTTTATTTGCTGTAGGTAAGGTGTGTGCGAAGTGTAGGAAGTGCTGAAGTGTAGGAAAGTATTTCCCGCGACTCAGTATTTTGCTTATAACTTAAAGTAGGAGCGTCGGAATTGAGTGAAATTACTGCCATTGGATGCGTCTTCTCGAGAGCTTCGAAACGCATATGCTATTCGCTATATTTGGAGCTCGGAACTGGGAGAAAAGTCCAAAATACTGACGGCTGCTGCACCAAGTATCGTTTCGCCTTGACCAACACTTGGAGCTTGTTTGGATAAGTCTTTGCCTTATTTACACTCTTTGAGTAGTCCATTTGCATTGATCATCACATGATTGCATGTCCTCATACACTCGGCTAGGTTTGTATACTCTTTGGATTGATAAATAAAAGCGTGTATCCCCACTATATGCACTTGAGAGGGGATTGAGGTATAGTCTCTTTCTCTGCAAGTCCCTAAGTTGGTACTTAGGTCAACGCACTTTTTGGCGCCGTTGCCAGGGAGTGACGAATCAAACCGAGGCATTCGTGTGATGGTAAGTAGCTTTTTGCATTGAAGTAAGAGGAGGAGTGGAAATTTTCTCTTCTTTGGTAAGTCATTTTCATCCGCACTTGCTACTTCTCATTCTTGGAGTGTGTGTAGTGAGTTGTTAGTTTAGGGAAGTGAGTGGAGTGAGTAGAGTAGGAGTAGTGAAAGAGTAGGTCAAGTCATTGGAGTAGGAGTGAGTCATAGATTAGTGGAATTTGTCTTTTTTTTGAAGCAAGAAAACCTCAAGTATAAAAGCCAAAAATAGTCATTTTGCAATTCACTTGTTTGAAAGCAAGTATCGTGAGCTCCAGTGTCGAGTATCGTGAGAGCTGTGCCAGAGATCGTGAGTGAGCAATCGGGCAAGCTGGGGTTGCACGAGCAAGGGGAAGTGACAAAGAGATTATAGGAGCTACCAAGGTAAGCTAACCCACCCTTTTGATCAAAATTTCTCAGCAAAATCAATTTAGGAAGGAAATTCGATCTGCGTCAGGTATCGTTTGGTACTGACAGAGGTGAAAAGGAGTGATTTGGGGTGATACAGAGAGTGGGGAGAGGAGAGAGGAAAGAGTAGAGCATGTGTACAACCAGAACTTCGAAAAAACCTTTCCCAAAATTTGTCTAAGGGTCAAGTATCGTTTTGCTCCCACGGTCGAGTATCGCGATACTTAGCAAGTATCGTTTTGCTCCTGTGGTTGAGTAACGCGATATTTCCCTCCGATCGTGTATCGTTTCATACCGATCGCGATACTTGGTCAGAGATCGTTTTGGCCAGAGATCGTAGATCGTGTATCATTTCGGATTAGAGATCGTTTTGACAGCGATCGTTTCTCTAAACGATCGTGTGCCAAAGATCGTCCCTCAAAGATCGTCGATCGTGTATCGTCTGGTCTTCAGAGATCGCGATACCGATCAAAGGTCGTGTATCGTCAGGGGCAAGTATCGTTTCGGTCAGGTATCGTGTATCGTCACTTTCGTCGATCGTGTATCGTTTGGTCTAGCGATCGCAATACCTAACAAGTATCGTGTATCGTTTTGCCAGCGATCGTCTGCGAAAGATCGTTTTTTGAGGTATCGTTTAGTAAGAGATCGTGTATCGTTTGGCTGAAGTATCGTGTATCGTTTTGCAGAGATCGCGATACTTACCAAAGATCGCGTATCGTTTTCTCCCAAGTATCAAGTATCGTTTCCAGCAGGTATCGTGTATCGTTTTGAGCCAAGTATCATTTGTGCTAAAGATCATTTTGATCAAAGATCGCGATATTCATCAGCGATCGTGTATCGTCTGGTATTCAGAGATCGCGATACCTAACAAGTATCGTGTATCGTTTTGCCAGCGATCGAGTATCGTCTGTAGTCAGAGATCGTGGAATTTGGAGGTTAAGTATCGTGACTTGAAAAGTTATTTTCAGTCAATTTTTAGCCAACATTCTTCCTAGAATTTTGACCTTTAGTGAAGAATCCCAAAGGCAAAAGGTTAGCAAAGACTGATCAGAGTTTAGAAGTGGATGAACCTGAGATCCGGAAGAACTCTAGGAAGCCGAAGAAGTGTAATCTCTTCTGTAGGAAGTGTAGCGGAGCAAAGTAACCGTTCACAATATTCAGAGACCTCCAGTGAGTCAGAGGAAGAAATTCCCATGGCTTCAGAGGATATGCAGAACACAGTACCCATGATTGGCGTGATGTCAATCATTGAAGGAGAGTACAGGACCTCCTTGGAGTATGTGAACACCAACCAAAATGAGATCCCTATTTATTTGGATGGTCTAAACAGATCAGTGGCCAAGTTAAAGAAAGCGTCAGAGGCTTACATAGTGCCTAGACCAGCAGTCAAGTACGTAGGAGGATTTTACATGGACAAAAGAGATATCCAATATGTTGTCACAGAACACCCAGAAAACATTAATGAAATTGGTGAAGAAAATAATGCTTCAAACTTAAATGGAGGAGGGAATGAAGAGCAAGTAACTACACCTAGAGGGAGATCTACGGTTGCTAGGATATGGAGAGGAGACCTGATTCCCCAAGATGACACCTTAATGGATGTATATTTGATCAATGGGATAGAGCATCTTCTTAGAGCACACTCTTCAATATGGGAAGCTGCCCCTAATCCAGTCACCATCTATGAGTTACAAGATCCTGATTTCTCCACCATCATCACATATCTGGATAAGAATCAGAGAAGATATTGGCCCTTAACAGAAGCGGAAAGAGCTGAGTTGAAATATCAGAATATCCCAGTGTTTCCCCCTAGGGACCAAGCCACTACTTCAGGAAATCCACTTGGAACATCCCATAATGATTCATACCAATAGTCGGGCCAAACACAACAAACACAGCAAACTCAAATCCCAGTCAGACCACCTGTGCAGTTCACAATGCCTGCAAATAACCCTAATTACCGACCTCAACCAACTATTGACCCAAGACATGGAATTCATGCTCCAGTCAGACCGCCGGTAGTAAGAGGACCAGGCATACCCATAGGGAGACCAATTTTCCCTGTGATACCTAGACCACCCGAAGCAGGAAGAAGATTAAGGCCAATCCAAGTTGCCAAATGCATGAGAAACCACTATGATGGCTCTACTGAACCTTACAATCATATAGCTGAATTTAAACAAGTAATCAGAGCCAAACAGGTAGAAGACTTTTTGATTCAATATGAGTCCTTTGGCCTTACTTTGTCAGACACAGCGTTAGCATGGTTTCAACCATTGGACCCTAATACTTTTCAAAACATGGAGCAAGTATACCAAGAAATGATTGAGGAATTCACTAAGTCAGGAATTAAAAACAATTCTTCATCATTGATCCATAACTTCAAGCAAGTCCCTACCGAATCAGTGAGATTAGCTGCAAGAAGATTCAAACAGTATGTGGACAGATGCCCAGTAGAAGAGAGACCTACCCAAAATAAAATGGTGTCATTATTTTTGGAAGGATTGTTGAACGGATCTTTGAGATCATTGGTATATGTAAAAAGAGTTCAGACTTTGCAAGAATGCATGAAGGAATGCATAGATCTAGAAGACAACCTAGAAGAGGACCTGAAAATACCTCAAGGAAGCTTGAAAAGTGAAGATTCGGCCAGTAACACATCAATCCCTAAAAACAATGTAGAGGGAATAGCCGATTTGGTAGCAAAGAAGTTGAACGTTCAAGGACAGAGGAACTACCCCAATAACCCTATGAGAGTACCCATGCTCAGAAGATGTATGCAGTGCGGGGGTGATCATCCTTCTCACTTGTGTACTAGGGGAGTAGTCCCACCACCTGCTTATGCTTATAATAGACCCACCGTCCCAGGATCTCTACAATATTGTAGTATAGAACAAAAATATACAAATCACAGTACAGAAAATTGCCCTTACAATAGGCAAGCAAGACCAGCACAGCCATACATGAGACCTTATGGATACCCTCAGAGAGATCAGGGAGGTGAAGTCTTTAGATATCCCACTTATCAGCCGCAGGCACCAGTGCCACGATCATATGCGTATCAGGGATACACCCAACCACAACCTGTACTAGGACAACAACCGCCCCATCCTCAGAACGTTGTCCCAGTCAAGATTGCTCAACCTGAAGAAAACCTAGAGAGAGCAATAGTCCCAGCCACACCTTTGGTTGGTAATGAACCATATGACTCATCTTACGACCATAGTCAAGGAGCATATCCCAATTATGAAAGCTCAATGATGGAATATGGACAACTGTATGAACCATATGCCTATGGCATGGAAGTATCAGATAGTTCATACGGATGTGAGCAGGACTATGTGTCATTAATGTACACAGCTCCTAGAGCAACCATACCACCCCGACCCATGAACAGACCGCCTGTACCTAGAGGACCATGTTACAGATGTGGAGGTGATCACTATATCAGAGAATGCACATTGCCAAATCCTTCACCACCACAACGAGTCTGGGAAGGCTACTGTAGTGATTGTGGTAAGGAACACCTTTCCAGAGACTGCCCCAAGAATCCCAACAAGGTTACATCTAACATGCAAATCAACGTAATAGAAGTAATTGAATCATCAGGGAGTGATAAAGAGTACACAGTACCATTGAAAGCAATAATGAGAGCCAAAGCCAGAGAGACCCCAAATAAAACGGAAGAGAACAACCAAAATAACAGGGAGGTGAACACACCCACCCCTCAAAGAGTTGAAGACTCAGAAGAGCCGGAGAAAAGTATTACAAGTAAAAGGTCCCGGAGGTGGAAGCACCGAAGAGATAGGATAAAAGAAAAGAAGTTATTACAAAAGAAGGAAAAGGAGGAAAACGAACAAAAATCAAAAGAAGAACCGAAGAGGGAAGAAGGAAACAAAAATAAACTGTACAAAAAAGAGGAGGTAGGATCAGTGTTAGCAGACCCTATGCCTGAAGAATTAGCCATGTGGATTCAGGCATACAAGGCACGAATAAGAGCAGGACCTACCATAGAACAACATGAGAGGGAATATCCAAGAGGCGACTTAGAAAAAGAAAGACTAGAGATCTGCAAGAAATTGATAGAAGTTGCACAACAGACCTTAGAAAAACCTGCATCGCCTTTACCCAATACCCGAATTTCTGAAGGAGAATTCCAAGAGTGTGTAAACACTCATGAAAACCCTGAAGTGAGTAGAACACAGAATGACGAATGTGGTGTTGAGAGAACGGAAGGATCCATACTTCCCGAAGTAGAAGGAGAATGGACTAAGGATCTATGGGCACGAGTTCAAGAGGACAAATGGAAGAAAGCGGAAGGAATTGAACCACCCTTTGAAGAACTAGAAGCAGGAGATGAAATAGAGGGTTCAATACCTGAACTACATTCAGAGGAAATTTTACCGATGGATGCAAGTAACCAAGGAGAGAAAGATGTAAATGAACTGCCCAATTACACAGGGGAGTACGAACACAATTCAGAATTGTATCGTATTCCCTCAATGAGGAAACGAGAAACGAACCCATCAGTCCAAACATATGAGATCATACAACGCCTTAGAGAGGTAAAAATCCCTTGTACCCTAACATTCGAAGAACTGTTGAAGGTAAAACCACATTTGAAGGAGAAATTATTCAATCAATGGGAAGTCAAGGAGGAAAAGAAAGAGATAGCAGACGAAGTAAACACAGTGAGAATTCCAGTGGATAAGGTAGGAGACTTTAGTGAGGGAGATGAAGGAAATACCTGCCTTCCAATTACTTATAGGGGTTACACTACCAAAGCCATCTTAGATTCGGGAGCTGGTGTTGGTATTGCTACCAAAGAAATTTGGGAGAAATGGGGAAAACCAGCGTTAAGACCAACACGCATGAAAATACAAATGGCAGACGGACATACAGAAAGACCCTTAGGATTGTTGGAACGAGTAGTTTTCACTACATGTGGAGTGGAGTTCGAACACACTTTAGCAATATGTCACTTCGAAAGGCCAAGCAATTATGAAATGATCCTGGGAAGGCCTTTCATGAGACAGTTAAAGGTCGTACAAGATTGGGGAAAAGATGTTGTATACCTACAACACGCAGGAACCACCACTAGAATAAACCTACATACATACACTTATCAAGATGTTCCACCTCTACAATGGAATCAAATTCATAAGGAGGAAGACGATCAATCAATTCATAGTGTAGGTTCTAGTGATCAATCTTGGAGGAACGAGGACACTCATCTATGGATATGCCAAACTGCCAAGAAGGAAGAGGAGAGAAGAAAAGGATGGCAGCAAAAACAAGGAATAGCGAGGTCTGTACAAGATCCAGCTTACATGCCACAAGTATTTCCGGATGAAGAATTTGAACCACACGGTTGGATGGAAATTTTAGCGACCCTCGATGTCTGTGTAAACGAAGAAGTAGTGACCATGAACGAATGTATCGATGAGGAGGGTTATGATGTGAGCCTGTATGTGGTAGTCCTTCAGGAGGCGGAAGAAGGAGAAGTGATCGAGAAAGACTGGGAGGAGGACTACGAGAGCATTGAAATGGAGCCCGAACCAATGGATCTAGGGAATAGTACCACCAACATAAATATCACAGCCAATGGAAAACACCAGGAACTCACACAGAAAAGGGAATTAGAATGTGAAAGAGAATCAGAAGATGAAGAAAATAAACCCCAAGACCAATTTGAGGTACCAGCTCACTTTAAAAAATATGAACTGGAGGAAAGAAAAATCGCTATTCAAATGCCGAAAAGAGAAGCACAGCCTGGAATAGCATATGATAATAAGGAACAAACCAAGAAGATAGTAGTAACTGTAGAAGAAGGAGAAGAACGATATACCTTCATAGGACAGGATGTCTCATTAGAGGAAGAACAAGAGTTAATTCGTCTCATAAGAGAATATCGGGATGTCTTTGCTTGGACCTATAAGGACTTGAAACGAGTCGACCCTTCTATATGTGCGCATAGAATCCCCATGACATCCGAAGCCAAACCTTCTAAACGAAGACCATATACTTACAATGATGTGTATTCAGCAAAAATATAGGAAGAAATAGACAAATTGTTAGATGCTGGATTCATATACGAGATTGAGCACACAGAATGGGTGTCACCTCTGGTGGTAGTACCAAAAAAGAATGGAAAGTTAAGAGTGTGCATCAATTTGAAGAAAGTAAATGCCGCGACAATAAGGGATAGTTATCCTTTACCAATCACAGATCATCTCTTGGAAAGAGTGGCAGGAAAGGAAGTCTATAGCTTTCTGGATGGCTTTTCAGGGTATAATCAGGTAGCGATTGCTCATGAGGACCAACATAAAACAGCATTCGCAACTGAATGGGGAGTATACGCCTTTAGAGTCATGCCTTTCGGTCTAACTAATGCTCCAGCTACCTTCCAAAGATTGATGTGCCATGTGTTCAAGGAATTTCTGAGAAAAAGCATGGAGGTCTACGTGGATGATCTTTGTACTTATTCAGCTATACGATCAGAACATATCCCCGAGCTAGAAAGGATCTTTACTAAATGTCGACAATATCGAGTATGCCTTAACCCTGAAAAATGTATCTTCATGGTTAGACAAGGGAAAATATTAGGACATATTGTCTCCAAAAATGGAATCTCAACTGATGAAGACAAAATTAAAGTAATTCTGGATTTACCAAGACCTAAGACGGCTAAGGAAGTTCAAGCATTTATAGGACATTGTGGATACTATCGAAGATTTATACATATGTACGCCATAATTGCTAGACCTCTTTATGCATTATTGACACAATTTAATTGGACCGAAGAATGTGAAAAAGCCTTCAACGAGTTAAAGAATCGATTGAGTTCACACTAATCCTTCGAGTACCTAACTGGAATAAGCCGTTTCACATTCATGTGGATGCTTCCAAGTTTGCCATTGGTTGCATCTTAGCTCAACCTGCCGATACAGGAAAACTAGACCACCCTATAGCCTATGCTAGTAGACAATTAAATCAAGCAGAACGCAATTATACTACCACGGAGAGAGAAGGCCTAGGGATGGTGTACGCAGTCAAAAAGTTCAGACATTACCTGTTGGCAAACAAATTCAAATTCTTCATTGATCATCAAACCCTATTGTACCTAGTCAATAAGCCTTGTAACACAGGACGACTAGTACGATGGTTTTTATTGCTAATGGAATTTGATTTTGAGGTAGTAGTCAAGAAAGGAAATACCCACATAAGAGCAGATCACTTATCAAGGATGACCCATGGAGAACCGCCCATAGGAGTACCAGATGATCTGCCAGATACATACCTTTTTAACCTGGAAGTATGTCCTCAATGGGCAGAAAAGTTGATCCCTATACTTACACATGGACCTAAAGATGGGATCACGCCAAACCAAACCCAAGACCTCTGGAAGACTAAAAACCTTCATATCATTGCGGGAAGTTTGTATCACCAGGATTCAAGTGGATTATTAATGAGATGCGTGGAAGAGGAGGAACAAGAAATGTGGCTTCAGAAAGCACATGTAAACCAATGGAAAACTCATTGGAATGCAAATGGAATGTGGCAAACCCTGAAGAGATTAGGCATATATTGGCCAACCATGCAAAGAGATGCACATAACTATGTATCAACCTGTCAAACCTGTCAAGAACAAATTCCAGATGAGAACTCAACTTTATGCTATTCTACAATAGCACCAAGATGGAGCATGCCACTGGTAAAGTTCTTGAAAACTCAAGAATATCCCGAAGGAGCTACTTCAGCAAGGAAACGTGCGCTTGTAGAACAAAGTAAGGATTATGCCATTATAGGAAAACAACTTTTTAAACGAGGGAAAGATAACCAATTACGAATGTGCATTCACGAAGACGAATATCTTTCTGTTTTAGAGATGGCTCATACAGGAGCTGCAGGAGGGCACTTCTCTGTAGATAAAACAGCAAAAATGATCCTCTTTGCTGGAATGTGGTGGCCAACTCTACACCAAGATGCCATAACATATATGCAACGGTGTGATACTTGTCAACGAACGAAATATCCAATTAGAAGAGATGAGATGCCACTTAGACCCATGATGAGTGCCAGAGCTTTCACGAAATGCGGAATAGACTTCATAGGACCTATTAGCCCACCAGCGAAAGGATCCCATGCTGAATATATAATTGTAGCAACAGACTATCTGACCAAATGGGTTGAAGCAAAAGCAACCAAGAAAAATGACGCAAGAACCACAGCCAAGTTTCTCTTTGAGAACATTTTCACTAGATTTGGACTACCAATAGAAATTGTGAGTGATAGAGGTACGCACTTTGTGAATGAAGTTATAGAAGCTTTATTGAATGAATTCTTGGTAATTCATAAGAAATCAGCTCCTTATCACCCACAAGCCAATGGACAAGCCGAAAGTTCGAATAAAATCTTGTGTACAGTTCTCACCAAAATTGTTAACGATGGTAGATCAGATTGGGATAAACAATTACATCATGCTTTATGGGCATTTCGAGTAGCCTATAAAACCGCCATAGGCACTACTCCTTTTAACTTAGTGTATGGACAAAATGCTATTTTGCCAATTGATTTCTTAATTCCCACTCTGAGAGTAGCAACTACTTACGAGTGGACAGGACATGAACTATCAGCTCAATTGGATCAAATAGAAAAACTTCACGAAACTAGGTTACAAGCAGTAGCAGGTATTTATGCTGCTAAACGGCGACAGAAAGCCTACTTTGATGCGCACATTAAGGACAAAAATTTGAAGGAAGGAGATTTAGTTTTGGTATATACCTTGAAACAACACGCTAAGAAGTTGCAGAAGAGAGGATATGGTCCATTAATCATTAATCATATATCTACAAGTGGAGCCATTAGCTTAGCAACCTTAGATGGAGACGTATTACCAAACTACATCAGTGGATGTAGAGTAAAAAAATATCTAGAACCATTGACCGAAGAAACAATGTCTCGATTAATCAAAGGCAAGAATAGACGCATAGAAGAGGAAAGGATACGAGAAGAAGCGAGACAGGAAGCATTGGAAAGAATAAAGAAACGGAAAGAGTGGATGAGAGAGAGAGATGAGAGATATCGACTAGGAGAGGAACTCATCCCAATGGCTAATTTTAGAGCCACTCAAAACCTAGGTTCACAGAGAACGCAACCATATTTAAATTTGGGAGCAGGAAAAACGGAGTACCACTTGGTGGACGCTCTCATTGACACAGGAGCTGCTGTAAGCTGTATTAAGCTTTCTTTGACCCAAAACTCAAGGAGGAAGTACGCCCATCGATGGCACAGTTGATAGGAATAGGAGGAACGATTACTCAATGCATAGGTGAGATCACCTTACCTCTGCATCTTGGCAACAACACTATGGAACAAAAGTTATTAGTGTGTCATGATCAGGATTTATTTGAAGAGGTAGTGTTAGGTCAAGACTGGCTTTACGAATATGAGGTGACCGTTCAATTGGCTTTAGGATACATCTCAGCCAGGATAGGACATCGTGAAGTATTCAGTCTGCTAGACGAACGACCAATCAAATCTGTGAGCATAGAGCAAAAAGTTCATTCCAATGAACAAAGTCATGAATGTATGTTCACTAGCACTATAGAAACACCTTCGTCAAGTACTATATGTGCGGACACATTGAATTCTGCTTGCACACCAACTTCTAGTCTAGCAAGTCACGAGAGTGTCAATCAAGCTGAAGCTGACCTCGGTAAAGCACTATGCCAAAGAGAGTCTAACCCTCTGAGTAATTCAAAATCTGTACCTATTAAAATATACCCTATTACATACTCTAACCAAGCGTGGATAAAGAAAGATCAAGTGGAGGAGTATCTTCGACGACAGAAGCACAATCGACATCAAAACAACCAATCAAATAGGAAAACAATTCAGTTGGAACAACGAAGTCATCGACGAACTGCTACAATATGGATTCCAAAGAAAGTAGTAACCGCTCAACAGGATCGTTCGCAAATCTGGATTCCTAAGTCATGCGCTCCAAAGAAACCAAGCCGAAATGATGATCCTCAGCACAAGAAGAACCAATGTGGTCCACAGGCAAAAGTGCCACAAAAAGGGAGCTACTGGAGAAAGAAGGAGTCTGTAATGGCAACCCAAGCCATTCCGAGATTTACAAATCAGATAGAACAGACATGCAACAAGAAACAAGCCACATTCATCGGAATTAGGCAACGTACAACAAGGCCCAGCAAAATGAAGCAGATTTGGATACCTAAAGACAAAATAAACGGCATGCATCAACCAACTACTTCCAATTGCACACATATGGAGCCTTCGAGACCCAAAGTATGCATGATAGGGCCACATTACAAGGCCAAGCATTCGGCACATCTTTCTTCTATTTCAGGATAGTCAAGCATATTTTCCTCTTGGGAAATAGGAGAGCACTTGTACATACATTAAGAAAATTACTCAAAAATAATAACCGCTTCGGCTATAACTAACTTTTCTGTTTTCCTTTTCAGATAAAAATATAAAAATACCTAAAAATGTGAAAAATCCAGGTATTACCTTTCTCACACCCACAGGAAAGGGGCGACACAATTCACTCGGAGCAATATCAAGCTTATGACGAACAAATAAAGGAGGATTTCTGATAATATATGGCAACTAATTCATACTCTATATTGAGTGCAGATGGCGTCTACTAGTTCCGAAGCTACACAAGAGGAAGAGGTCCAGCTTCTTCCATTGGAATCAGTCACAAGAGTAAGAGGCAATTGGTTTCGGGATGACCAACCAGTCTCGGAACTCATTTTCATGGCAACTATCAAGATTATGGATACAGATCACTATTTTCCAATCATGTCACAGGACTTCAAAACAATAATACAGGGATTACCTCATATAGAAGATGTATGGACACAAGCAGGCATAGAGGCATTTCTAAAATTGCCTATCTATGTTCCAGATTTTCAGAGATGTGCACAAGTCATGAATACCATGCAACCTGCAGCTACAAAGATATCAATTCCAGAAGCACGAGTATTGGATAAAGTCGGAATTTGGAAGACCATTCAATTCACACATGAATTGATCAATAAAGCTTTTGGATGGAATCAAGCAGGAATTACTAGTGTCAAAGAGGAATGTCATGACCCGAAGAAGAGGTCCTTCCTGGAGATTAACAGAATAGACATTGAAGATGCTGTCCGTCTGGTGCATCAACATTTCTGCTTCCCCAGTATGCACAGATACACGGCTCCACAAAAGATTGTAGTACAACTATTATCACATGCCATGCGACAAATAGGAAACAAAATTAATTTAATAGGGTATGTCCAAGAAAGGCTATTTGAAGCCCAAAAGAAATGGGGCCAGAAGAAGTTTTTGAATGGCAGTTCTGCATTAACATTATTGATATATGAAGCCCTCGAGATGAAAAATTGCTTACGGGAGATGCCGACCTCAGAAGGGCTAGCCAAATACGTAAAATCCGCTACGGTCCCTAAGAAAAAGAAAGCAGTTGTTATGGTTGAGGAAGCTGGAACGAGCACACAAAAACCCATGAGGGGTACAAAGCGTCTACGGGAGGAGGAAGCCCAAGCTACACCACAATCAAAGAGAACTCCTCTCTTACCGAAGATCACGATGGCTCAAATGCCTATTACAAGGAGAGATCTTTGTGCTGCCCTCGAAGAAACACATCAGTACATGCAAGGGCAGGTAAACTTAAACATTCAAGGTCATCATTATAGACAGACAAGTCAAGAGAAACAACAACGGAGTCCAGAGAAGACACCAAAACAAGCTGGAAAATACAAAGAACTAGGGATAGATGATTCCAGTACCAATACGGATTCCAGCCCTGAAAAAGATACATTGGATACTGATATAAGGACAGAAACTCAAGAAGAAGAATGGAATGAGATCGATCAATTGGAAGTGACGCCGCGGAATCATGAAGAAAAGGAACAGAATGTAGAAGATTCCATTGAACCTGAGCATGTCCTTCAATTAAATGATACTACAAAGATCAGCATCAAGGAAGCTCCAACAACTGTTACACATGTAAAACCACCTATCAAAGAGGAAAGCCACACTCTAGTGAACATGAATTCGGAGATACTACACAATAAAGAACAAGTTGTGATCGAGGTGCCGGATGACACACCTCAAGAAAAGCAAGCAAACAAGGGGGCTGAGCCAAGGATCCAGCTTCATATTAGGCAGCCCCATGACACTACATTACATATTGCACAGGGCAAAGATGTCAATACCGGCGAAGAACCAAGCATTCCAAAAACATGGCTGAATGTAGATGTCACTCAGCTGAAGCCGGTAGTCAAGCAAATGATTCAGACAGCCATGGACACTCAACAACAGTTGATGGAAATAGATGCCGACTATGATCAGGCAAGAAGAGAAAAGAATCAATTTCAAATCATGAGTGAGCAGCTATCGGCACAATTGATTGAAGCACAAAAAGAATTGGCAGTCAAAAATACGGAGGTGCTGGCAATCAAGCTACAACATGCTGCATCCATCTCTCAGAATCAACAGCTGCATACACAACTAACAGAGTTGCAAAGATTACACGATGCGAGCGAGGCTGAGAAAGAGAAAATAAAAATGAGAAGCATGTTATTAGAACAACAACTCAAGTTGTATATGGAAGAGAACGACAGCCTCCGCAACAGAAATAAGGAATTGATGAAGTCTTTGTTATATGATCAACCAATCGTACAACAGGAATCCACAGAAACCAAAGAAAAAGAATTAAGAGATCAGATCTCAAAATATGAAGAGTCACTAAAGCAAGAACAAGCAAAGATAGAGGAATGGAAGAGCCGATACACCAATGAAACCAATGAATTGAAGAGTCAATTACAAAAGGTGAACGCCAAATTGATACAAAGCTACAGCGAAAATATGGATAACGTAGCTGACATTGGTAAAGAATTGATGGCCACTAAAGAAACACTGAGAGACGCCATGCAAGAGATAAAAGAGAAAGATGAATGCATAGCACGACTAAAGACTCAAATGAAAGAGAAAACACCGATCGGGACACCAATAGTGCCGGCTAAGGAAAATCCTACTGACGAGGTAGAGGTAAGTCCTCTATCTCACCCGATCTATAATTCTCCACTACATGAGCAGTTGGTCGACATACATGACGAACATCCAATGCCCTACACTGCAGAAATAAGTCAGAAGGAACGGGCACTAGTGGTGTCCCGATTGACGGAGAATTTCGAAAATGAAGTCATCAAGGTAATGAAAGAGGCCAAGATCAAAGGTAAAGACCTAGACAAGATCATGATGCCGTTCAATATTCCATACGGACTCTTGAAAGAGAAAACAAGACGTTATATAAAGAAGATTGCACAGAAGAGTCCAGATGAGCAGCTGAATTTCAAACACGACACATTCGCATACACTCAAGCAGAGTTTGAAGCTGCACAACCAGTGTGGCGACGGAAATTTTTGGAGAAACATCCCACACTACGGGTGCATTGGCAAGCAGTGCCATATGCATTCCAGGTAAACCCTTCATTTTGTCCAATACCACGCAGAAGGGATACCAGGGAATTTTTGGATTTGCAAAGAAGCGGCACTATAACTAAGCAGTGGCTCAATTATCCTATGCTTCCGAGCCCGCCACATAACTACTTGCCAACGGAAGACTATATGGTCAAAACCATAGAATTTTGGCTACAGAATTATGCGACAGTACCCGATTTAACTGTCAAAATGACCAACAAAATACTTAGCATGATCCTTACAGTTTTGAAGGTATTCAAGCATGCGGCCTACACCTTTTTTAACTTCATAGGTATTAATCAGGGCACGGAAATCCTTATTTTTGATCTATCAGTTATGCCTAGCAGACCAACAATAATGGCGTATTATTCCAGATTAATGTTCTTGCCAAGTGTATATATGCAGACTTTTGAAGAAGCTTTCTTTACAGGATTTTTTGAGATGGATTCAGAAATTTTTTTGAAGATGTCATCCAATTTAAATGCCAGATTAGTGGCATATGAACTTAGCTTCTTCGCAGATCACAGACAGCCACCCAATGACGGTGTGAAGGCAGAACAATGGAAACAACTCATGATACGTGAAGCAAATTTGCTAAATGATACAGAGCAAAGAGTATATCAAACATATGCCCGTCGCTTATCAAAGCCTGTCGGGGACGACAGAGTCCAGGAGGGGGGCAATGTTGAGGGAGAGTCAAGTAAAAAGAAGAAACGAAGAAGACAACGAAAGAAGCAGCCTCACTAAAAAGAAATATCTGAAGATATATCTCTGCAAGAAGCCCCGCAGGGGCGCACACACCAAGGAAAAGACGTAACCCACATGGGTGCTTCAACCTCTTTATCTGTGGAAGGTCCAGATCGAAGACTGAAGCACCACATCTTCATACCTTCCACTGGTGGCGTGCGTGGCAACCCGAGTTACCATGGCAACCCAGAATTAATGAGCCTATAGGTGAATTAGACTGCGAAATATCAGGTAGTCAGTCAAACTCCAGGGGTTGCGGGCGAGCAAAGGAAAAGAATGTAAAATAAGGATTAAGAAGAGGCCGTCAAAACTGAACACCTGTTTTATAAACAGGTAATAATGAGCAAAGGTTGCGTGCAGAGAAAGGAAGTGAATAACACAGCAAGGTCCGACGTGTGCAACCAGGACAAATCAGAGCACCTCTAAAATGTAATGCAAGATCAAGAATCAGGCAAAACTGGCCACTGGATGCGTGCGAACAACAAACTGAGGACAAGAAGCAAAGCCTGTCAAGGGACGACAGAGACGAAGAGGGGGAGAGTGTTGCAAAGCTAAAGAAAGCACAAAGTAGAGAAAAAGACGGGCCCCAAAATTTTTCCGATTTGGACATCATATTTTTGTATCATAATCATTCTTGTAATATATTTTTCGTTGTAAAGGCACTAGAGGAGTCCTCTAGATGCATTCCCACAGAAGATTGGAGATTTACCCATGTAAAATAGTAGGAAATTAGTCTTTTAGTGAATAAAGTGCCGGTCTCTTGTGTGAAAGGACCATTTTTTAGGGCACTAGTATATAAGTCAAATGTGACTCTTTGTAAAGAACTTTTTGCCATTGTGAGAATAGAGAGCACAGAAATTCGAATTTGTGTCTTCTTCACTCTGTATCTTCTTCTTCATGAGCTTGTATGCATATGTATTGCTTGGAAAGAGTGCTTGTGAGTGTTGTCTATCCATGAAAGTGTTTATTTGCTGTAGGTAAGATGTGTGCGAAGTGTAGGAAGTGTTGAAGTGTAGGAAAGTATTTCCCGCGACTCAGTATTTTACTCATAACTTGAAGTAGGAGCGTCGGAATTGAGTGAAACCACTGCCATTGGATGCGTCTTCTCGAGAGCTTCGAAACGCATATGCTATTCGCTATATTTGGAGCTCGGAGCTGGGAGAAAAGTCCAAAATACTGACGGCTGCTGCACCAAGTATCGTTTCACCTTGACCAACAGTTGGAGCTTGTTTGGATAAGTCTTTGCCTTATTTACACTCTTCGAGTAGTCCATTTGCATTGATCATCACATGATTGCATGTCCTCATACACTCGGCTAGGTTTGTATACTCTTTGGATTGATAAATAAAAGCGTGTATCCCCACTATATGCACTTGAGAGGGGATTGAGGTATAGTCTCTTTCTCTGCAAGTCCCTAAGTTGGTTGTCTCGCATATGCATTAGTGCATGAACAAAAATTCTGAAAATTGAATAAGAACGCACTAAAATGTATTTTTGTTGGGTACAGTTCTGAAAGCAAAAGCTATTGTTTGTATCATTCATAGACCGAACACATTTTTATTAGTCATGATGTTGTTTTTGTGGCAAATGCAATTCAACCATTACTTTCATCTACTAAGGAGACATCAGTTGGCTCCAAACATGTGTATGACACTTTGCTGCCTCTTTTTACAAGTGGATAGTCAAGTGTTGGTCCAAATGAGGCAATTTCTCAGGCTTTACAACTTTCACATAATCATGAAGATCATTCCATCTCTAATGTAGATTTACATGATGAACTTGTATATGAGAGGGCTGATACAGAGGAGGCAAAAACTATGCCCAAATGGCTAATGTATACTTTGCAAGATAGCAGACTAGATGCACCTCTGTCATACCATACTCATTCAGACTCTCATAGTTCTTGTTTTCCGTCATATTGCTATGCAGTAGCTACCACTAGTCTTTTTGATGAGAATGAGCTAGTTTCTTTTTATGAAGCACAAAATTCAAAAAATTGGATGGTTGCTACGCAATCAGGATATGATGTTATTATGAAGAATGGTGCTTCAATGAACTAAATGTAGAGCCCGAAATGAGGTACTTAAAACATGATTCACAAAATTTTCAAAGAGAAACATTTATTCTCCTCTGCGTGCTCTACCTTTTTCTCATGCAACATTTCTCTTAATTCTTTCATTGTCATGTTCAATTTTCAACCAAAAGACATGATCCAGATAAGGTTTAAAGAGATAATATAAAACTTCTCATCCTTAAAGTTTGCTTATATGCATAAAATGACCTACTTATTTATTCTAAACATTATCCCCACAATATATAACAGAAAGATCAAAATGAATTATTTCACTATCAAAAGGCCTATTACAATTTTTCCCCCTTTTAAGAATTATGTCCACAGAGTTGGTAAGAAGGATAATGTGCCATAAAATCATCTAAGTTCACCCAAACTTGAATCTTCAACTAGATATGTGTGTCATTTTATCAAAATCTCTACTATAGATCTATTTCTAAGTAATCTTTCCCTCCTATCTAATACTATTTCACGTCAAAGCTAAAAAGAGACATCATCTTTCAGCTTATAGTTGCCCTGCAAAACATGAGCAACATTAGGTACATATATTTTAAGTAAGCTAACATGAAATACATGATGTACATTTAAATGTTAAGGCAATTTCAACAAATATGCAAGAGATCCAATCCTTTTCAAAACTTTAAAAGGACCTGCATATCATTGAGAAAGCCTATGATCCTTCCCTAACAACAAGTTAGATCAGTAAAGATTGACTTTAAAAAATACCATGTCATTTGTTTCAAATTCAAATGGTCTTCTTTTCAAATCGTAGAATTTGAGCTTCTTTTATGTGTTGTTTAATTTTTCCAAGTTCTTCATCTATCCTCTCAAGCATTTCTTTAGATACTTCTACTTTAATTGGAAAACTTGAAAATAAAGGTCCATTATAACCATACATATCCTCAAACGAAGTAATTTTTGTAGATGCATGCCATGCACTATTGTATGAAAAATGGATTAAGAGCAAATATTATTATCTTTCTTTTTCCACATACATAGGCAACATATCTAGTCTCTATGTCTAACCCTCGAGTCGTTCTCACCAATTCCTACCCTTAGCGAGCCTTCTAACTTTGTTCATTCATAGTAAATATTAAGTACCATAGAGTGCTTGTATCAGATTGAGGGAGTCCATTCATAGTAGATACTAAGTGCCATAGAGTGCTTATGTAAGATTGAGGGAATCTCCTAGTACTATGCTTTTCATTATACCTATGCTTTTCATTATACTGTCAATTAATTCGAGTTATCAAAAAGCATAAATGATTTCATTATACATGTGCTTTTCATTATATAATTTCAATTAATTCAAGCTATCAAAAAGCATAAATTGCAAGATCGAACTTCCTTTCAAAAAATTAAATTAATTCAAGCTATCAAAAAACATAAATTGCAAGTACGAACTTCCTTTAAAAAAAAGTAGAAAAAAGAATGATTTTGAAAAAATGTAAAAAAAAAACGTAGAATGAATGGTTTCTTCGTGGACTCAATGTGAAGAAAATATATGCAAGAAGTGAACGTGTTGCCAACATCAAAACGCCCTTCTAACCAATCCTAGATCTTCTACTTTACCCCATGACGTGATCACTGTACTATGAGAAAATCATAGAGCATGTGAGTAATACGGTGCCTTCACCAGCCCATGTGGCCCCTTATTCTCTTGCCCGTATTCTTAGGAGCCTCCATGTGCACACTCCCTTATGAACCCTCACAAACTTTGGGGCGAGGGAAGGAGGTACCTTCAGGAACTTTGAGAGTGGGAAAGTGGTCTATCTTTTTGAGGTTGGCCCTTAAGACTTTTGCTGCTGCTGCCAGCAAACAGCCCGAAAGAAACACCTACAGCTACAACACACATGAAAGAGAAGACACACCCACACATACAACACACATGACAGAGAAGACACACCCACACATGCAGAAGAGAGAGAAGAGAGAAGAAACACCTACACATGAGGAGAGAGGAGAGAGAAGACACCCACACGCATCACCACAAGCGCTGATCTCCAATGTCCGCCAACTGGTTTAGCCTTTGTCGTTACTTCCCTGTTCCCAACGTACTTATAATGGAGTCACATGCTCTGTGCTGTGTGCCTTCAGAACTCTGCACACTCGGCTGCGTAGGGTCTGCCATACTCTGGTGCTTCGCCCTGCCTTTTAACATTTCATCTGTTCTTTTTCTGCGCCTTGGCGCCATAGCTTGTCTGGTCTGTCATCTCCTTCGCTCCATAGCTTGTCTGGTTCTGTGGTCCAGGAGTGCAGAGAGACCAGGTGAGTTCCCGGTCGACAGAGACTAGAAGCCGCAACTTGGCCTTACCAGGTCCGACGTCTTCCTCCACTCGACCGGCTATGGAGGTCCCTGTTGTCTTCAGATTCGAGCTCGTCCTCTCTCTGGCCCTTGCTATGACCATCGCCACGGCGGCGCAGGCGCCAGCTCCTGCGCCATCGCCATCTTTATCGCCAGCGCCTGCTCCGGCGCCGGCCTTTGCCAACATAACCCAGGTGTTAATCAACGCAGGGGATTATGCCACACTCGTCGGGTATCTGACCTCCACCGGTGTCGGAGAGAAGTTCCAGGCGCAGGCCAACAGGACGGATGTTGGCATCACCATCTTCGCGCCGAAGAACAAAGCTTTCACGACAAACCCCGCTGCCAGCCTCTTGAAAGGAATTTCCTTCCGCAATCTCGAGGCGCTGCTCGAATATCACGCCCTCAACAACTGGGAGTCCCTGGCAGATCTTCAACAAATGACCGACAACGTCACCTCCACCTTCGCCACTTACAACTCTGGAGGTCGTTACCAGCTGAATATAACCAATGTGCAGGGCCAGGTACAAGTCGACACAGAGTGGAATAGGGCCACCATCGCCAGCACTCTCTACAATGCACAGCCCGTCAGCATCTTCGCTCTGGACGAGGTGTTGCTGCCCACTGACATCTTCGGCTTGCCTGCCCCTGCCCCTGCACCTGCGCCATCCTCCGGGGCTCCTACCCCTGGTCCTTCCTCTTCATCTTCACCGTCCTCCTCCTCTGCCGGTGGCGCCGCCTCTGGCCCTAGTGGAGGCAACAGCTTCGCCACACACTCATCGTCCCCCGCCACGGTCTTCTCTCTACTACTTCTAGCCCTCCTAATGAAAATCATTGCCTAAGAAGCGGCATTGCAACATACTTCTTCTGGCCTTCTACATTACCGCTCTCTTACACATTTACGCTCATCCTTGTGTTTTTCCAGTCCCGGCTCTTCTCACGAGAACCTCCTCACGTAAATCTTCTGTAGTGTGCCTCTTTCACCTTTTATCCGTCTTCACTTCATGTGCAGTCTTTCTGTTCACTTTCATTCACTAACGAGTTACTGATTTTTACTCAATGTCCATTTCCATTTCTGTGTCTTCGTGCTCACAGCATCATTTATTTGCGTTCACTACAGTTAGAGCTCTACCAGATTATCTGTCATTTTGGTCTTCCATAGAACCTCATCATCTTCACCGTTCCCATCGCGCATCCCTTCTGCATTTTACTTCTCTTCTTGCTTCATCCATGGGACACAGTTTTCTCCAACTCGATGTGAATTGCTGTCTTTGCTTTAATTTCACTTGGATCTGAGTAGTGCACGCCCATCAATCATCACCTTGAAGCTTATCTACCCATTCACATTTCTGGTACATCTAACAATTCCTTCGTTTATTATGTTTTCACTCCCTTTTACTTCTGGAGATTCTCCTGACCTCTACAGCATGCACCTTCTACTAACAGACGATCAATGTGTCTATCACTACACTAGGCATCCTGATCAACACAGGTTTCTAAGCCTTGAGAGGCTGCGAAAGACTTGAAAATTTGTTGAAGAGAGACTAACCTTCGTAGTTAGGGTGGTCAAATTGCGGCTTGGGAATAAAGAAAGAAAAGCACATTGTTCCGTCTTAAACAATGTAAATTTCGGATGTTCCTCCTGCCTTGTATTCACAATGGCTGTGGAACAGAAGGATAATAAATACGTCGAGACTCTGATTGGGATTACAAAATGTTTAAGGAAAATATTGGAACTCTAACTTGACATCGTTAAATGCCTGGGTGCAGGGAAGAGGGTTTATATCCACAAAAATGTTTTTAGAGGAAGTTCAACTACAAAATGATAGACAAAAAATGCTGAAATTCTAACTTGGCATTGCAAAATGCCTGGGTCAGAGAAAGGGGTTTGGAACAATTTCCATAAAAGTGTTTTAAAGGAAGTTCGATCGTTGAGATCTACTCTTTCCGTAAGACTTGAATTATTTGAAAGGTACGAGTGACACTTGAATTATTTGAAAGGTACTAGTGATACTCAACCTCTTGAATATCACAGAGCAAGAGGTTGAACGCATAGTAAATTGCAAGTATTAGAGTAGCTTGAGAAGGGAATCAAGGGATGTTTGCTATAGCTGCAGTACATTTATGCGTTACAATGAAGAAATAAATATGGGTGACATGTAGTCATTTATAAATCACTTAGAAATTGTCAGTATGTCTTGTATAGTTGCAATTTCAAAGTTAAAGCTTGGAGGAGTAGGCCTCTATCGATCCTTCATTAAAAAAAAAATGTTAGGATGTTTTTTTTTAATAAATAAAAGGAAGTTCGGCCCTAGCCTATTCTCCCAAACTTTAATTAAAATAAAGAAGAAAAGTAACAAGTGAATGGGACTAGTGCCCATGGGACCCCCCAAATCCCATTGCAAGCTAGAGGGCATTACAAATGAGGCGGATAAATCTATCATCTCCCTCATGTGGGACCCATTTGGGTTTCAACTTGTTGTTTTCAAGGAGATAAATACAGTGATGTCTAAACGGTGGAGATCTCTTATCTCGGGAGATTCTTTTACCTAGAAGAAACAAGGATTTCTTGGTCGACCATTCCTTAGGAGTTTGGCCAAAATTGACAGCACATCGCTCCCTCCAAATCTTCCAAAGAGCCTCACCCCTGATGGCATTCCACAACCTCGATGAGTAGCCGACCGCCTCACCCAATAGCACCTGTTGCCAATTGATTTGGTTTGTGAGTCTCAAAACCCACATCACTTGATGCCAGATAACACGGGACTTGGGGCATCCCAAGAACCCAGTAGTTGAATTATTCCTGTAAACCGTTAACAGCCACACACACCAGTCGTTGTGAAAGATACCCTATACTCAGCCTCACAACTAGGAGTGGCCATAGTAGGCTGCTTCTTGCTCAACCAAGATATGCATGAGCTACCAAGCATGAAGCAAAAACCACTAGTGGACACATGAGTGTCATAGCAACTAGCCTAGTCAGAGTCAAAAAAAGCATGTAAATATGGCAATAGTGATCCATCGTTGGGATAAAACAATCCAAGTAGTCGAGTATCACTCAAGTAGCAAAAGATGCTCTTAAACACCTACCAATGCTTGACATGTGGGCAATGCATAAACCTGCTCATCTGTGAGACAACAAACTGAATATCTAGCCAAATAATGCATAACTAAATCAAGCATCCAACATTAAACATCAAATGCATCTCTAGCATCATAAAGCCTCAATCGTAAACCTATCTCCATAGGAGTGGCAATAGGTTTGCATTCTTCAAGGCCAAAATGCCTCAATAATGTGTCAATATATTTTGTTTGACACAAAGCTATTCTGCCATCAACTTGCATGAATTGAATGCCCAAATAATGATGCAAATGCCCCAAATCTGACATTTCAAATGAGGTATGCAGATCAATATTAAAATCAGCAATATGTTTCTCATGAGGACCAGTGAGCAGCATGTCATCAACATACACAACAATGATCAGAAGCACATCATTTGCATGCTTAACATATAAGGTGCTCTCAGTTGGTTTGTTCTCAAAACCACGCGCAATCAGGTAGGCATGTGTCTTTTCATACCAAACACATGGTGCTTGCTTCAAACCATATAATGCCTTTTTCAACCTGCATACTTTGTTCTCATGCCCTTTCTACACAAAGCCATAGGGCTGAAAAACATACACTTCTTCATGCAAATCACCATTCAAAATTATAGTTTTAATGTCCAATTGATGTACATTCCAACCATGATGAGGTTCAAGTGCATAGATGCTACAAACAGTAGTCATTCGGCATGTAGGAGCAAAGGTCTCATTAAAATTAATGCCTCTTTTTTTAGCATAACCCTTTGCAACAAGCCTAGCCTTATACCTGTCAACTATTCCATCAAGCTTATGCTTCAGCTTGTACACCCACTTAGTGCTAATGGCCTTCTTGTCAAGAGGCAAGTCACATAAATACCAGGTACCATTTTTCATAATAGCATCATATTCTGATTGCATAGTAGCCATCCAATTTTTAGAATTTTGTGCTTCATCTAACGAAATGGGCTCATTCTCATCATAGAGACTAGATGCAACCATAGCATAGCAATCTGATGCAAAAGAAGCACTGTGAGAGCCTGAATGAGTATGATATGATAAATGTGCATCTAATTTGCTACCTTGCAAAGTCTGCACCAACCATTTATGCATAGTTTTTGCCTCTTCTATATCAGTTCTCTAATCAACAAGTGCATCATGTAAATCTTCTTAGAAATGCAATGATCTACATCATCACATGAAACCTTTAAAGGTTGAAAAGTTGCCTCATTTGAACTAGCACTAAACTATCCACCTGTAAAGAGAGGAAGCAAAGTGTCATACATGTCTTTGGAGCTAACTGATGTCTCCTTGCTACATGAAAGTAATGGTTAAATAACATCTTTCACAAAAACAACATCATGGCTAACCAAAATGCATTTAGTCTATGGATGATACAAATGATAGACTTTACTTTCAGAATTGTTCCCAACAAAAATACATTTCACTACTTTATCATCCAATTTCCTACGTTGTTGTCCAGGCACTAGTGCATATGCAAGACAACCAAAAACACGTAGTGAAGGGCTTTGGTGTGCAGAACAAGAGGAGGAAGGAGGAGATGGAGCGAGATAGAAGAGAGGAGATGCGCGGACATGCGTGGGAGCCTCAAAACCCACATAATGATCTCTCTTGAGGCAATTCTCTATATATGACATATACATATGAATATGGGGGTAAGCTCACATGACCCTTACATCCCCAACAATCTCCCACTTAAGGATCAATGTGACCATAAGTAGAAAAATATACAAAGAATGATGTAGGACTATACAATAATGTACAAGAAGAGTTCGGATCTCAACCCATACGGATCAGCCTACACCAACTGCCTCGAACAAGGTGTATCCATGCACCTCAAACTGCTCTAGACTCATATCGACAAGAGTCAAGCTCACATCTGACTGATGCAAGAACTGATGAAGTTCCTGCAAAGCTCCCACTCGCTCTATGCCTATGTCAATCATCGAATGACTGACAACTCCAAGTGCAAATGCTCTAATAGCAACTGCAATATCTGGTCTCGAGCATAACAACTCGTACATCACACTCCTGAATGCTGAAGAAACCTGTGCTATCCTAGCTAAGCTAAGTATGTCAACCATGCTTGTATCCAAGGCATCCAAAGCACCATCATCAAGAACATGTCTTGACATATCTTTGTCAACATCTGGCATGAGTGAATCCAAGAATGACTGCATAACTACTGACTCCTCAACATCTAAATCAGGCATGCTCGCAACCAAGGATGTATCTAGTTGTGCATCCTGAGAGCTAATATGCTCTACCATACACTGTGTACCATGAGAGCAATCCTGTTCTACCACACCAAGTGTATAATCATGCTCCACATGAGCTAACTGCACAACATCAACACCAAGGTCAATCTGATGATCACACTCTAAATGAGTATCATCATATTGCTCTAGATGAGCATACACATCATACTCTAAAGTATCCAACTGATCATCCAAATTGTGCTCCAAAAGAGCATCCACATGATCAATGAAATCATGCTCTACATAAGCATCATGAGCATCGAAAGTATGCTCTACATGTGCATCCATCTGAGCATCTGAATCCTTCCATATATGTGCATCATGAATGTCACTAGACCTATGTGTAGGTACACAAAATGAGACATGACGAGTCTCACATCGCACATAAGGATAAACTCCCACTGAGACAAGACTATCTCTCACATGAAGTACCTACAGTGGATACCTATGCCCAATCCTAGCACCTCTAACAAGCATAAGCTGTCCCAACTACAACTGAAAATGATGCTCACCAAGGAATGCATAACATCTGCTCTCCTGTAACTAGCTAATTGAAATCAAGCTCATAGGGAATGAAGGCACATAGCATACATGTCTGAGTATAAGTGATGCTCCAATAGGTAGCATAAGGCATACATCTCCTGCACTCTCAATGTCACATGTAATACCATCAGGCAAGTACACACATCCACGACTCTCACCTGAGAATCGACAAAACCACTCACGATGTCGACTAACATGAAAAGTGGCTAATGCATTAAGCAACCAAGCCATATGTGTGCTATCCAATGAACAAGAAGAATCCTGAAAATGAAGCATAGGAGAAAGTGATATCACCATCACTAGCATAATCAACTGTGATAGACTCTCTTGAAATCATTACCTGACCTGCATCACATGCATATCTCTGACGTCGTCGTCGCATCTGCCTGAAGCAACATCGTCGAGTATGGCCCTCATGACCACAATGCCAACATCAAAGTTGTCGATGTGATCTATGTCTCACATGAGTCAATGGACTCGCATACATATCATGTAGTCTCTGCCATAATGCACTACTCGTCTCCTCATACATAACAGAATCATAATAGAATCCACAAGCTGTAATCGGATAGTGGAGCTGGCCAATGCATCCATATCCATCCATACATGGTCGGGCATGTCACGAGGCCTCTATGCATCTCTATGCACATACATATGTAACCCTGCATGAACCAATGTATGCCACATCTAAGCTTTCCATTTCGGAAAGTTAGTGCCATCAAACTGATAAGACACCACGCTGGCAATCCAATAGACTAGCAATGTAACAAGAGACTAGGAACAATACTCTATCCTCAATAGGATCATTCCTGCATATCCATATGCATAACTCACATCACAAATGTCTCGATGGAGAAGGAACCATGTGAACCACCTGTCACATAACCATGCATCTAGCATGCACATAAAACCATGAGCATAAGCCTGCTCACCGTCTCCAAAGTGACCAAATAGATGTGAAAGAATCATGGGAAAAATTCGATAGAGTATCCTCTGTAAACTAAGCAATCAAACAATAACCAATAACAAAAGAACAATGAGTAATCTGTCACCAACTGTCACTGATCCAACCAAAGATAATGGCAACTATATATGCCAAAAACTAATAGCAATACATGCCAATACAATGATGATGTATCTCCCACTCAAGAATGAATCTTGCAAGATGTTCCAACCTATCCTGAATAGCCTCTCACCAAGTCCAAATAAATGGAGATAAACAATGATCCAAAGCTATCACACAAGCTTCAAGATCCACTAGAGCTCCTTTCTAGCATAAAAGCCGATGAAATTTCGATAGCATCTCCTCTGTAAAATGGACTCTAGAACCAAATAAACCATGTGGGAATCACCATCCACATATGCCAAGAATCACACTGACAAATACATATCAATCAATGACCATATGCTAAAGTAATATCCAATCAAGGTGACAGATAAGTGCGCAAATGAGGCTCTAATCTGGATCATGTACCTGCAAAAAAAACAAGGATACAAGTACCAACCAAGATCCACAATCAACTCTCACAGAATTATGTGCAAGTGATAACTAAATCCATAACCAAGTGGCATAAGCAAGATAAATATCACAATGCCACTATACATCCATGATCGAACTCATGATGACATAAACCTCAAAAAAGAGTATACCACAATGTCATCTTACATGCCAAACATGTGACAAGATCATGCTCTACTCTCATATGGAGGAGCTACCACAATGATCATACATGTACAAGGCCTTGAAGCTCTGAAAATAAGAGCTTGCATACCAAAAATTCTCTCTCAAAGAAGTTACAAAGCAAATTCAACCTCCAAGAGAAATTACAGTTGTTTTGGCAAAAATGTGCTGCTCTATGTTTTGTTGTTTTAGAGGTGATAACCTCTGAATCTGAACTTTTGGTCTTCAACAAACTTCAAGATCTGACCAACTCCTCAAATTTTAAGGCATTTGGATTGCCTTTTGCACAAGTGAACTATCAGGCAAGATTTCATCAACAAAAATCAAATACTCCTTCAAATATTTGATCTTTGTCAAAAAATTGTCCATGGAATATCCTTCATTCATGTGATCACTCTCCAATTTTTTTTTACAAGATCGAATGTCATGAAATAATGGCATGTTTGATAGACAAGGCTATCAATGCATGTGCATGAGCATCTCTACCATCCCATTGAATTTGCTCTACAATAGGTGCAACAGGAATCGTAGGAGAAACAAGAACATGAAGAATATCACCATCTTCAATGCCATCTGCATCACCTTCAGCAATCATGTTTGGAGACGAAATAGGATGTTTTTCAAAACCCTACACAATATTCCACAATCCTTTTGCAACCAATACATGATGCATCATATAAGCCCATAATGGGTAATTGGTACCATCCGACTTATCCTCAACAGCCAATATACAGAATACATCACTGCTTTCAACCATGGCCACTGATTAAAATACCCTGATGGAGAAAAATGACTATATCTTAAAAAGTTTAAGATAACTACCTTGTCGAGTTTTGCTAAACTTGTAGAAAAGCTTGAGATGATTATACTAGCAAACTGAAATGTGTATATATCTTTGGCACAAAAAGATGAAATTGCCTACACAAGCACTGTGATAGTGCATTCAAAGGCCAAAACGAGCTCAGATTGCGATTTCGACACCACAAAATGAAGCTGTTTTGAACTTCTAATCAGCTTGATTATGCTCAACAATTTGCATTTGATTCTGAGACTATGATTGGAGAGGTGTTGACGATGCCATGGATGAAGCGATGACTTGCTCTGATACCAATTGTTGGAGTTTGAGATGTACGGAGGCACACAAACAACACAAGGAAGAAGAAGCTTGGAGCACAACACACAATACTAAAAATATTACCACTAGAATGTACAAAGATAAAAGAGCCATTGAGATTATAGTCATATATACAAGCCGGGGGAAAAAAACCTCCTAAAGAGGGAAAAAAGTGGCCAGATGGTTCTAGTCTGTTCACACACATCACTACCTAAATATATAAACAACAATACGAGCAATGAAGGACATTATTACCGCTCAAGCTGATGGTACACATTCCACGATCAGCATAAAAAAATTCCAATTTTTATTATTTGATGGGCATAAGGATGGTCAACTTGTTTTATCATGGTTATGTCAGTCTGACGATTATTACTTAGATAAGTCATACTCCAAAGAAAATGAGAAAGTGAAGGTTGCTACTAATTATTTAGTAGGAAAGGCCCAACTCTCATGGAATGCTTTATGGCATAGTGCCATTGTCTCGTGAAATACAAATTCTATTACTTCTTTGCATGCTCAAGGAAATTCCTAAAGATACCTTGCAAAGGAAGTATGAAGACAATTTGGAGATGGGGATCCAAGCCAAGATTCACACTCTTCGGCCTACAATGCTTTACAAAGCTGTTTCTTTTGCTCATGATGCAAAGAAGGAGTTTCAATTGATTATGAAGTTGGTCCATTTGCAACAATCACGTCAATGAAAAACTTTAATCAAGCCTAATTTTCCTTTGAAGCACAACTTTACTACCTCTTCTTATCCTTGTTTTCTAATAGCTCCTCAATCTAACTATTCAACAACACCCATAGCCTCATCCCTCCAACCTATGAAACCCCCTACCCTTCAAGCTTCAACAGTGGATGCTCAACAAAAGAGACTACACATCACATGTTGGAATTGTGGTAAACGTGGACATTCTAAAGAAAAGTGCAGAATACATTCTCTCCATATATAACTTACTATAATCCAAATGCATAACATGGAGATAGTCCATGAAGAATTTCCTCCTCTTTGGATGGAGGAAGCACGGGAAAAAGATTTAAGTACCTTCAGTAACAAAATCTGTTATGAACAGAATTAGGAATATCGGGGTACTTTTTCCGTCTTTAGGAGGTTTTTTTCCCTGTCTTATATATATAATTATAACCCTAATGGGTTACTTATCCTTGTACATTCACTTGGTAATTCATTTAGCATTGTGTTGTGCTCCAAGATTCTTCTTCTTCCATGTGTTGTTCATGTGCTTCCACAAACCTCAAACTCCTATTAATAATTAGCTAGTTACCAATAAGCTATTACTAAGTAGTTGGTCCTTGTTTATAATTAGCTATTACTTATTAGCTTGTTACTAGTTAGCTATTATTAGTAATTGGTTCTTAATTAGTTTTTTGTAATTACCCATTACTAATTAGCTATTACTAATTATCTTGTTACCAATTTGTTATTACGAAGTAGGTTGTCCTTGGTTAGTTGTTAGTAATTAGCTATTATTGATTAGCTTGTTACTAGTTAGCTATTATGAGGTAGATGGTTCTTAATTAGTTGTTTGTAATTAGATATTACTAAATAGCTTGTTGCTAATTATCTATTATTGAGTAGCATGTTCTTGGTTACTTGTTAGTAATTATCTATTACTAATTAGCTTACTACCAATAAGATATTACTAAGTAGCTGGTTCTAGATTACTTGTTAGTAATTAACTAAAACTAATCAACTTGTTACCAGTTAGCTATCACTAAGTAGTTGGTTCTTGGTTGGTTGTTAGTGATTAGCTTGTTACCAATTAGCTGTTACTACGTAGCTAGTTCTTAATTAGTTGTTAGTAATTATCTATACTAATTATCTTGTTAATAGTTAGCTATTTCTACTTAGTATCTATTATTATTTAGCTTGTTCTTAGTTTATTAATACTAAGTAGCTTGTTACTAATTAGCTATGTCTACTAAGTAGCTATTACTATTTAGTTTGTTCTTAGTTTATTTATACTAAGTAGCTTATTACTAGTTAGCTATTTCTACTAAGTAGCTATTACTAATTAGCTTGATTTTATGCATTTATTATTAATTAGCTATTATTGAATAGCTTGTTCTGAATCAACTATTACTAATTTGCTTTTTATTAGCTAGTGAGGTATGCATAGCTTTCATTATTACTTGTTATCTTGTTACTTGTTAACTAGGTGTGCATAACTTCTACTATTAACTATTATCTTGTTGCCATAGTAGCTATTACTAACTAGCTAGTTACTAGTTAAATTTTATATCATCTATTTTATGTTTAGTTAGATACTACCAATTAACTTTTCACTATGTCTGATTAGCTAAAATCATGAAGTGAAAACTGAAAATAGGATTAATTGAGATACATCAAGAAGGTGAACAAGGTGCTCCAAATCTTGATTTTTGCCAAGTCGAGTCCTGCTTATATCCTTCCTATTTGGTGACATCCTACTCTCTGTTGTCCAAAACATGATAATCATATCCATGAACTCTTTTGTGATACATGTGGTACATGTCGATCTAGTAGTTTTCTCAAGCTATGATCGGACTCAACTTCACTTCACCATCCAATTGTATCATAGATGACTTTCCTACTTACTTCCAATATCCTAAAAAGTCTTGAAATATTTATCTGATTCATTGATGAATATGCATCACTATTTATAATCATCATCAATGTTAATCTCTTCAACACAAGGCCATCATGATTCTTTCTCATACTTTGTAATGTATTTCAAAGATTAGTGACAAGTGCAGATGTTACATGACCTTTGCTTCTTCCCATCACATCAAAAGGTTGCCCAATACATGGATCCTACAACATCCTATTTAGTGCCTAATTTTATCTTCACAACATAGTGTCTAGATTGATTGTCAAGATACTTGATGATCTTATCCACAATGGCATCCAAGATGCTTGAAATACGATTAGCATTACCCTCAAGATTAGTGTCCGACTTGACCTTATTGTGTCTTTAGATTTCCTTTCCTTTTCCTTATAATAACATCTTAATGCTTGTTGATCACTATCCACTATTGGTATTGTATTAACCTCCATCACTTTGCTTGTTCAAGATTGCCTTGCATCAACACATTACAAATGAAGAAAAAACCATAAATACAATAATATCTACCACTCATCAATCTACTTTATTATATTGATTTTACATTTAGTATGCTCATCTAATATCAATATGTGCTCCATCCCTTACATATGTAGAATTGTTATACCACTTTTAAACTTGTAACAATCATCCAAAACCTCAGATGTTAGATACAGTGAATGAACAATATGAAACTAAATGGACATTGTGAAACCACTTTTAAACCTACAACAACCATCCAAAGCCTCAGATGTCGCTCATATCTAAGTTCCCTTTTTCTTTGAGAGAACATGGAAAAAATAGATTAATGAAGGAATTGTACAAAATGTGCAAGGGCCAAGAGCCCACACATCACCATCAAATCAATGTCATCAATCTTTACAAGAGTGATTCCTCTATGATAGTAATACCCAATCTCTATAATTGATTATTCAATGAGTAATCGCACAAAGGGATTGCTTCATCAATTAAGCAATAAACACAAATAGAACTCTTGACATACATTTTGTAATCTCAACTCTATCAAGATGTTGATACATATCGCAAAGGCGATTAGATTCGTGTTTCTGATCAATCTAAAACTGCTATTTCAATGACAAGCACACTTTTATTTAGACTAATACCATACATCCAATAATAGCCCATACAATCAATCCTCATCACTTGATATTGGCTATTGAAAAGTTACTAAGATGTTATTAATCATATGAATTATCTCTAGTTGTCCACCTCATGATAAATTCTTCAGCCATAGAAGGATGCATACTACCAATGGAATTCATTTGTCTTTCTCTTCACCCTTTCTCAAAATATCGCTATTGTGTTCCTCCCTCAGAGCACATCCACTTTATTTCCTTTCCTCCCTTAATCCAATAGGTTTAGCTCATCTACAGATCGCTCTCCTCCTCTTTCTTCCTCTCTACTAAACTCTGATGTTTCTTCTCTATCTAATAAATTTCCTCCTTGAAAAAAAAAATATCTCCCAATATTCCCCACTCATGATGCTTCGTCTAGAAAAACTCTCGATAGTGATGGTGCCCATCATCAATGCTCGACTATAGAACATGCGTACCCTCACCCCTTTCACTAATGCATTTAATAATCTCTTTTAATAAGTCATACATATAGGTTAAGCTAAGAAGCGTCAGCTTTTTCCAGCTGATTAACAATGTCCCCCACTTCAATTTTTTGTAAAGATTAACATGCCTTCAACTATATATATATATATATATATATATATATATATATATATATATATATATATATATATATATATATATATATATATATATATATATATTTACTTGTCTATATACATATATATATATATATATATATATATATATATATATATATATATATATATATATATATATATATATATATATATATATATATATATATATATATATATATATATATATATATATATAGATAGATATGAAGGGGTTCGGTGTGCCAGGAGGAAGGAGGAGATGGAGGGAGAGAGAAGAGAGGAACGACGCGCGGATATGCGTGGGAGCCTCGAAACCCACATAATGATCTCCCTTGAGGCAATGCTCTATATATGATGTATATATATGAATATGGGGGTAAGGTCACATGACCCTTACATCCCCAACAATCTCCCACTTAAGGGTCAATGTGACGATAAGTGGTAACATATACAAAGAATGATGTAGGACTATACAATAATGTACAGGAAGAGTCCGGATCTCTACCCATACCAGATCAGCCTACACCAACTGCCTCGAACAAGGTGTATCCATGCACCTCAAACTGCTCTAGACTCATATCGACAAGAGTCGAGCTCACATCTGACTGATGCAAGAACTGATGAAGTTCCTGCAAAGCTCCCACTCGCTCCATGCCTATGTCAATCATCGAACGACTGACAACTCCAAGTGCAACTGCTCCAATAGCAACTGCAATGTCTGGTCTCGAGCATAACAACTCGTACATCAAACTCCCGAATCCTGACGAAACATGTGCTATCCTGGCTAACCTAAGTATGTCAGCCATGCCTGTATCCGAGGCATCCAAAGCACCATCGTCAAGACCAACATGTCCTGAAATATCTATGTCAACATCTGGCATGAGCGAATCCAAGAATGACTGCATAACTGCTGACTCCTCAGCATCTAAATCAGCCATGCTCACAACCAAGGATGTATCTAGCTGTGCATCATGAGAGCTAATATGCTCTACCATACACTGTGTATCATGAGAGCTATCGTGCTCTACCACACCAAGTGTATCATCATGCTCCACATGAGCTGACTGCACAACATCAACACCAAGATCCATCTGATGATCTAACCCTAAGTGAGTATCATCACAATGCTCTACATGAGCATCCACATCATGCTCTAAAGCATCCAACTGATCATCCAAAGTATGCTCTATGTGAGCATCCATATGATCAAGAAAATCATGCTCTATATAAGCATCATGAGCATCCGAAATATGCTCTACATGTGCATCCATCTGAGCATATGAATCCTGCCATACATGTGCATCATGAATGTCAATAGACCTATCTATAGGTAGACAAAATGAGACATGACGAGTCTCACATCGCACATAAGGCTGAACTCCCACTGAGACGAGACTGTCTCTCACATGAAGTACCTGCAGTGGATACTTGTGCCCAATCCTAGCACCTCTGACAAGCGTAAGCTGTCCCAACTGCAACTGAAAATGATGCTCACCAAGGAATGCATAATATCTGCTCTCCTGTAACTGGCTAACTGAAATCAAGCTCATAGGGAATGAAGGCACATAACGTACATGTCTAAGCATAAGTGATGCTCCACTAGGTAGCATAATGCATACATCTCCTGCACCCTCAATATCATATGTCGTACCATCAGGCATGTGCACACATCCACGACTCTCACTTGAGAATCGACAAAACCACTCACGATATGGAGTAACATGAAAAGTAGCTAATGCATCAAGCAACCAAGCCATATGTGTGCTATCCAATGAACAAGAGGAATCCTGAGATGAACCATAGGAGAAAGTGATATCACCATCACTAGCATAATCAACTGCCATAGAATCTCCTGAAACCACTACCTGATCTGCATCACGTGCATATCTCTGACGTCGTCGTCGCATCCGCCTGAAGCAACATCGTCGAATATGGCCCTCATGACCACAGTGCCAACATCGAAGTCGTCGATGTGATCTATGTCTTCCATGAGTCAATGGACTCGCATACATATCATGTAGTCTCTGCCATAATGCACTACTCGTCTCCTCATACATAATAGACTCATATATAGAATCCACAAGCTGTAATCGGATAGTGGAGCTAGCCAATGCATCCATATCCATCCATACATGGTCGGGCATGTCACGAGGCCTCTGTGCATCTCTATGCACATACATGTGTAACCCTGCACGAACCAATGTATGCCACATCTGAGCTTTCCATCTCGGAAAGTCAGTGCCATCAAATCGAGAAGACACCATGCTGGCAATCCAATAGACTAACAATATAACAAGAGACTAGAAACAATACTCTATCCTGAATAGGATCACACCTGCATATC
>CM035415.1:71209467-71224467 GCA_020310875.1 Ceratopteris richardii
AAGCCACAGATGGGCAGTGGCTATCACATGAGTACTCCAAAGGTGCATGGGTGTACATGCAACCCTCTAGAGTTGGGCCTCATCGAGTTAGAGATCGTGGAAACTTAGATCTTCATTGGAAGAGAAAGTTACTTGGCTTCAAGAAGCATAGAGACAATGGGATGGTTGCTATTGTACAACATGTTTTTACAATGGCAACTATGAAACTTGAAAACTCTAGTAGTATGAGATATCCTGTGAACTGTAAGTATTACTCTACAATATTTTATGTTTTCTTGTGTCGGATATATTTCTGAACTATTTAGATATGTTTTTGTTTGTTGCAGATGTATTTCCTTCTACTTTGGTGGAAGAGCAACCACTTCATAGTCTTACAGGTACTTTCCAGGCATTGCATGCAGATGTTGGTGCACTAGTCTTTCCAAATATATCTCCTGCTCAACTTTACCATGATAGATTTTTCTTTTACACACATAGATATGTTGTATCCTCTACAATGAATGGTTTTGGAAGGTTAGAGAGAATTGAAGTACATTCTCTTCTTAGCTTGGAGTGGCCAAAACCTGATATATGGTCCGTATCATCTTTGAAGCAAAAGATGGTAATGGATATACGTAACTCTTTGAAATTCACAAAAGTGTCTAGGTCTGTAGGTTTGCACTGGTCTTTTCCCATTCATTGTTTTGTATATTTATTCCAAGGATTCTCATTCCAAGAGACTTCCACCATGTTCATGTGTAAAGATATCACATATGAGCAAGTCGAAAGTCTTCTTGGTGAAAATTGGGGTTTGATGGAAGGAATTGCAAAAGGTGATAAATATCTTTGTAAAATAGGTGGAACAGGTATAGCATTTCGATATTTGAAACAACGTACTTCATTATACATCAGATTCTACTATGATCGTTGGATGTGCAAACTTGGCAAATGGATACCATTTCAAAGTTCAGAGGGATCTTTGCATTCATTTGAAATAAAGCTTAGATTGCCCAACAATGAAACAGAAACTATTTTAGTGAATAATCATTGGACCTTGGCTAATCTGAGAGAACACTTGATGATTATGGGGTTTGAAGGACTAACTCAATCCATCTTCAAAATTCAAGGACATAAGGTGAGAAATGTTTCATGTTTTTGTTAAAGTAATCTTTTTGTTATTGTTTATTTTACTTTCATGACTTCAATTTGTTGCAAATTGATTACAGGTGGGCAGAAGAATGGAATACAAAATGAAAGTCCCTGTAGATTGGAGCAAAGATGGAACAGAGCTCTCATTGTCATAGTTCTTTTGCAACCTGATAATGTCACTTCTTGGGCCCTAGTCATTGTATCTCATGGTTTTTGCACTTTCAAGAACCTTGTAAAAAGTAGGACAATTGATTCATGTTAGATATTGTATATACCTTATTCTCTGCAATGATAATTTCAAAACTTTTGGAATGTCAAAAATTCTGTTCACTACTTTGAAATGTGGTTGCTCATGTTTTTTTCTGTGCATTATTTTGTCATCCGAAACTCATTTTTTGAAATTGCACTTCTTTATTCTATACTTTTAAAAGTGGGCCCAATCAATTTAAAAACTTGAAACTGCTATAAAAATGGCTCTATGTGCTCATTTCTCACATTTGCACTCTCAAAGAGCTAGAAAGCACAGACTGCAAGCCTCTAGAAATCTCGCGCGCAAGCAATGGCTGCTAGCACTTCCACTCCCATGAAATCTCCTCGAGATTTATTCATGGAGTTTTTGGAAACTACAGACTACAATGGTCGTACGGATTTGTATGACCTAGTCTGTAGAGTCCCTAATCTTGAAGGGACAATAGCCATGAATTCCGATGTGATCGATGAGATCACAGATTTTATGGAACTCTATATTTTAAGATATGCCATAGATATTCCAGCATATGAGTGTAAATGGGTCCCCTATGACCTGCTTTTTTACATTCATAAAGGAGATGAGGCATTTGCGAAGCGCTTAAAGCGTTTCATGGCGATTGCTAAGGCTTCAGGGCACCTGTTAGATGACACAGTGCCCTTAATTAAACAAGCCCCGTGGAACCCACTCTACCAGAGGTAGAGATGGAAATGTTTTCAGTTGTACTTGTTGATGGAGAGGAATTTTTGTTCCTGCACGATATTGAGAAGGCATTCGGTCTACGCCTCGACGAATGCCTTAGTATTTTCAGCTCAACCTCGGATGTTCCCATGGACAACACTTCTGACATTATTGAAAAGGCAACAATTCCACTTGGTGAATCAGTTGCGGACACCATTGCATTTGTGTGTGAAGAGATTTTGAGCCATGCCAACCAAGATGCCAGTGAAGAAGATCTAGCCACAGCAAGGGAAAGAATTTTGGAGAAGAAGATTCCAACATCCCCTGTTGTGGAGCAAAGTGACATGGCCCATTCATCAATTCCACTAGATGCAATGGGAAGAGGAGAGGATGAAGACAGGCTTCAAGATGTAAGTCTCTACTGACATTTATGGTTGTCTCATATTCATACAAGATGTATCTATTTAATTTTATGATTGTCTATGTGCAGGAAACAATTGAAGTGGATAAATTTGCAGCAAGGAGTGGTGGTGACCGTGTTTCTCGGGGCCATGGCTCTTCCTTGGCACAGTACATTGGAAAATTGCCAAAGGAAGATTTTGTAATAATCCACATGGACTTTTCCCCTCAAGGACACTTCATGACTTGGTGTATGAAGGCCTTGAGTAAAGTTTTGTGCCTATCTACAATAATGCAAGGGACCAATTGTATATTTCTAGTTAGGAAGTCCCTTGCCCTTACTACCCTAGGAGTTAACTTTAGAGGAAAAATATTAGGTCAAATAGGAATAGCTTTGGGTCTTCGATTGATAGACCCTCAATTAATATCCCAATCAGTTTTGACTTACCAATTGCCTCTATCTTTTCAGAGAAGAAAGAATGTAGTGGAGAGGCTCAAGGCCAAGAGCCAATTGTAAAAACTTTATAATACCAATGTTTTGTTTTTCCAATTTCCATGTGCATTCAATCTATTATATCTTTATGGTTTGACAATCTCATAACTTTTGCACAGTTTAATCAGTCTTTTTCCATTGTTTCTTGTAATTTGTGTTGCCCAAAATGCATGGAATGGCTAAGGAATGCAAAAAAAAGGCCTGCCACAGAAACGCGGGGATGGGCCCTGCAAAACTTTTGCAGGGCCCATCCCCGCGTTTCTGTGGCAGGCCTTTTTTTTTGCATTCCTAGGCCATCCTATGCACTAGGTTACCTGTATTGCAAGTCTATCTTCTCAATTAGCACCTTCACTTAAAGAAATGTGGAACACTCTTCTTATATGCAATAATTAGAGAAAATTAAGACTCCTCTGGGTGCATATAAGCATGTAGCAGTAAATCAGTGCATGTATGTATGTTCATAAACATTGCTTAGCTATTGGTCAGGGGTTTAGCATGCAGTGCACTCTAGCCAAGGCCAATCATATGCCCCCATGTGCATGGCATGGGTTTTCATGGCTTGGAAATGCCAAAAAAAGGCTTGCCATAGAAACGCGGGGATAGGCCCTGCAAAACTTTTGCAGGGCCCATCCCCGCGTTTCTGTGGCAGGCCTTTTTTTGGCATTTCTTGGCCATGAAATGCATTAAATAGCATTACCACTTACAACAAGTATAGAAAAAAGAATGATACAACTATGAAAAACACTTCAAAGATGTACTGGAAAAACACACCTACAAACATAGGAGAAATAAACTTCAAAACATGTACACTAAGAGATAAACATTTGGGAGAGCAAATATGAGAAGACAAAGATTATATTCATCATTTGGGTTTTACAAAATATTCATCGTATGGGATATACAAAAGGTTATCCAAACAAGGGAGTACAAATTATGGTTAATGGTTATTCCCTCTAATTCTCCTAGCTAGCTGCAAATCTTTAGGTTGTATTGTCACTCTCTTTGCATGGATGGCACATAGGTTAGAGTCCTCCAACATTGATATAAGATACGCCTCTGCAGCTTCTTGGAGAGCTTCAATGGCTATCCCTTGGATACGAAGTCCAGCGCAATAGCGTTGGATCTCTTCCTTCACAACTCTTGCAAATGACCTTCGTGGAATCAGGAGCTCCACAGACTTTTGATAGTGTCGAATCTCCGCAAAGGCTCTGGTTTGCTTTCTGCACCTTTGTGGTGCTCTTGCATTTGGGGGGATGTTGGGTTGTGGTCGTTGTGGTCTACGATGTGGTTGATAGTTCTTCTTTCTTCTTGGAGGACGCCTAGATGGTCCTGCCTCATCATTTACTTCCTCTGCCCGACCTTGCTCTCTTTCTTCATCGGTTGGTCTTTGTCCTTGTCCTGGGGGGAGTGTCTTGCCTCCTTTTGTTACTCGATGGTTCACGGGGATATCATCATTGTTCCATGGTGGCTCATTTATACTTTCTTCATCTGAGGAACTCGATAAATTTGATGTCTCAATCACAACTCGTCTATGTCCTCGTTGTTTGGGCCTTGCCTTCACTGGTGTCCTGATTGGGGGCTCATCATGACATGCAGAAGGGGAATAATTTATTTCTTGGGATACATCTCTCTCTGGTGAACCTTCATCCCCCCGCGATGCAATGCTACCGGACTGTGTCCCTGCACCCGAGTTTCGTCTTGAAGAGTGGCTTGTGGTTCGACGCTTCTTGTGGGGTGTCATCCATGTTGGGCGCTGAGTACCTTGCACATGGCTAGGGTAGACGACATGATCCTTCCTAGCAGTCTGCTTTGTGCGTGCCATTCTCTTAGATTGTAAAGTGGTAAAATGAGGAAGGACACATCTATTTATAGGCTTTCACTTAAGAATTGTCCTGTTCACATTTAAATGGATAAAAATTAGTTTTAAGACATTAAAAGTATATTCACAAAAATAGTAGAATTTTATTTGAAGTGAAAGGGGTTATAAAAACCTTGAAAAGTATAATGCATTTTAAGAGTTTGCAAATTATTTCCAAGCAGAACCCTCGCGGACTCCTTGTGAACGCCATTGGGCATGATGTTCGGGTCCTGACGATGACATCCACTTCTCTCTTGCAATATCATGTTGTAGCTTTTGTGTAATCTTTGCTAGTTGTGACTCACATGCCTTTTCCATTACATATTTTCTAGCAAATGTCGCACGAAAGAACCAATTGAACATTTCTTCTAAATAGTTTGATGGGAGTAGACCACCCCCATGACGAGTGTTTTTAAAGTAAACACCTCTAGCCCTGTAATGTGACTTCTCCATTCCTTGTGTACTAAAAATGTCCAGTGACCCATATCGATCCATAAAATATGCTCCATGTGCAAAAAGAATATGCTATGATCTGGTCAATAAGATATACACATAGTGTTTAAGACCAAATAAAAAAATGTAAGCAAAACTTACTATGTAATGTGTAATGTTGCTTTCTCCCCAAGATAAGATGAATGACTGTGTAAACTCCTTCAAAGTCACTTGGAATAATTCTCGTTGTGAAGCATTAGTGGAAGCCAAACACATCAAATGTAACAATTGATCGAACGATGACCAAACCTTCTTTCGCTTGTTAATGAGATCAACCTGACTATCATTGTCAGTTGTAATTGAACAGAGGTCCTTCCAAAGCTCCCATTTCCCATCATCTTGACTATTCACATCTTTTTTAAAGAAACGTCGTGCCTTCTTCCCAGTCATTGAAACTTGTTGTAAAATCTCTTGAGACTCACCATACTTCTTAACAACTAAAGATACGTGGCCACCATGACAACCTATAGAATTCAAAAGATCTTCTATTTTCTGGATTGCTATTGTAGACCTCTCTAGTGGTTTCATTGCAAATGCATATTCAACATGGAGCTTCAAAAGCCTATCAAAGATCCTCATGAATGCATGCAAAGTACAAAAGTGAACATTGACTAATGGAAATGGGATAATGGGGTTCCAATCATTGCTTATTTTATCACGAGTCGGTTCCTGTAACATTGGACACCTCAAAAGTGATATCTCCCATTCCCTGTGATTCAATGAGTCTGTTTCATCAATTTCTTCAGAGTCATCAACTCTCGTCAATGCCCTTGCATGTTTAGACTGTCTCTTAGATCCTTTGTAACCTTGTGTACAATATGGGCAAGGATAGAGAGAAGATGCTTCTTGTTTACAACCTAACATGCATTTTATACTCTTAAGGTCTCCACCCAAATGCCATTCTACATCAAAATCACCTATATCATCTACAAAAAGCTTTTGCCCATGTATTTGAGAAGAGATTACTTCCGTAATCCACGGAGTCCTACTAAAAATCCATGAAATAACATTATTTGTTTCTTTGGGAACTTCTATAGCACCTAACCACCAGATATCTCTCTCTGATTGCACACTGTAAGTCAAATGGTCCCTCCCTCCTAAAGTTTCATCACTCATTGCATGGTCCATAATTTCGTTCATTAGCGTCACACTCAACCTTTCTAGTCGCCGACCCTTTATGATTTGACACTCATCAAGCTTCAGTATGAACTTTAACTTAACATTACAGTCTGCACAAAAGAGAAAACATTATCTTAATATGACACTTGAATGCAATAGAACTTCAACACCAAATAAAATGTAGTAGGGGTACCTTTGATTGTTGAACTATAAAAGTGAACCATTGCTTGTTGAAGCTTCTGAAGATCCACAAATATATTGTTGAATTTAGTGTAAGTAAATCCTTGTGTAGATAGGATTTTTGATTGCTTCTTGGGAATATTTGGATGATAAATAGAGGCAGGCATAGTTTCTTCTATGAATAAATATTGTCCAATAGTACGAGTCACATCCTCATTTGAAGTTTTTTTATTGATAGACAATTTATATGGGCATGGAAATATACTTTCAGAAATACCTTGTGATTGTAAGGCTTGCCTGAGAAGGGTGTACATTACAGTATACCCATTTCTACTGATGCCTGCTTCGTCACATATTGCCTGCACATCTTGCACTGTGATAAGATTTTTTAACTTCTTTGAAAACTCAGCTTCAACAACAACTCTAATACACTTTCCTATGCGTGAGTCTAAAGCAGAAGTGATTTCTTTGGTGTTTATACAGCTATTCATCAGCTTGAATTGGTCTTGTGTTGTTGATGAAGCAGTTATGTCTTTAATAAACGACCTACACAATGAAATATTCCATTACAAATCTTCATTAAAACATATAAAAGTAAAACAAACACTCACCTTGTTGCATATATACGCCGTTTGCGTGCTCCACCACCTTTTGAAAGAGCTTCAAAGGATGACAATGATCTTTTCCTATGTCTCATACCAAGTGGAGTCTCTTTCAGCTGCTGGAGATTGGCAGTTAACTTTGAAATTGTGCTTTGTTTTGCTTCAGTATCCTGTTCCAAATCTGCAAGTTGTTTTTGTAAAGATATGATTGTGCTTTCTAAAGTGACCACCCTTATATGATGGATGTGATGTTGTTGGAACCAATACTTAGCAGTAGCAAGTGAATGTGTAGATAATCTCTTGCAGTAACCTAATAGTCCAGCTTCACCCGCACCAATGAACTGAAGTAAAGTTGAGAGGTTATGGAATGTTGGATGGTAAGAAGATATTGGGGCTGAAAATGATGAAATTTGAAAAAAGTCATTTTTTGGGGGAAGCATAGTCACGGATTTGATGATGTGGCACTTACTTTTGGAGGGAGTTTGAAAATTATACTTTTTCTAAAAGAAACTTAAGAAAATGGGCCCAAAAAAGTAACTTCTGACATATATATTAAAAAATAGGCTCTTTTGAGTTAATATACACTGAAAACGAGACTTTTTAAAAAAATTCATTTTTTTATTCAAATACATGTACGAGTTTGATGATGTGGAAAGTGTTGGTGCAGACCAATCACCAATTGAAGGCTTGGAAGATCAAATGATGAAGGAAGAATCAATTCCTAAAGAGTGGAAGAAGATTACATTCAGAGAACAAGAGAAGTGTACACATATGTACATTAGTATAGTCATAGATGACTTAGATCTTTTGTTTAGTAAGAATCATGTACAAAATTATCTATAAATACTTTGAGAAAAGTCGGGGCATGTATGAGAGCATATGTGACAATAGTTAGAAGTTAAGAATGAGGGAGATAGAAGTTATGAGATAGAGGAAAGTGATTTTGAGTTAGCTCTCATCACTCAGTTGTAATTCTTCTGAGTAAAGAAAAATATTTGCGCCCGATGTTTCTGCGTGTTCTCCTTCTACAGTAGATCAATTGTGAAATGCTTTTATACAAGTCTAAATTATATGGTAAATTGACCTTCCTACATCAATCTTCATACCATGAATTGTTCTCATCAAAAACTACATCTCTGCTTACCAAGAATCCTTTGTTGGTAGGGTTGTATAACCTGTAGCCCTTTTGATTGTTGTCATATCCAATAAATACACACCTTTCTGCCTTTGGATCCATCTTGCCTCTAACCTGTGAAGGAACATGAGCAAAAGCAATACATCCAAAAATTTTACAATGATCTAAGCTTGGCCTTCTTCCATTCCAAGCCTCATATGGAGTCATCCCATCAAGGGATTTTGAAGGCAACCTGTTAATCAAGTAAGTGGCTGTAGATACAGCCTCAACCCATAAGTAAGTAGGTAAATGCTTTTCATTTAACATAGACCTTGCAGCTTCAACAATTGTCCTATTCCTCCTTTCTGCCACTCCATTTTGCTCAGGAGTGTACCTTGTAGTTACCTCTCTTTTGATTCCTCTTTCTTGAAGAAAAGAATCAAACTCATGGGAGAAGTATTCTCCCCCTCCATCTGACCTTAGCCTTTTTAGTGATTTACCTGTTTGATTCTCCACAAGAGCCAAATATCTTTTGAAACATGAAAAAACTTCACAAAGAATGAAAAAACTTCATCTTTGTGTTTCATAAAGAATAGGATAGTCCATCTGCTGCAATCATCAATAAAGGAAACATAATACGTTGATCCAGATATTGAAGCTTCCTTGCTAGGTCCCCATACATCTGTATGAACCAACTCCAAGAGATCTCCATGCATATAACCTTTCTTCATGAATGGTAACCTGTGAGACTTTCCAAATTGACATGCACTACACTTATAAATCATATGTTGTTTTGACAAATTAGGAAGTCCAAGTACACTTTGGTCCCTGCAGATTTGCTTTAATGACCTTTCACCAATATGTGCTAACCTTTTGTGCCATACTTCCAATTCTGTGAGTGTCTGACTACCATAATTAAAGAGAGCAATGTTTCTAGTGTCCTGTAATTCAAATGTGAACAATCTACCTGTCTTTTCACCTTTTGCAATTCTTCTGAATCCTTGACTTGGATCTTCAACAAATGCTCCTGCTTTTGTGAACCTGACTTGCAACCCTTTCTCTACTATCTGCCCAACACTTATCAAATTCTTTGTAATGGTAGGGACATAGAGTACCTTACTGAGTAGGTTGATGTTTCCATCAGGTGCTTTGACATTGCCTATTTTCTCCACAGGATGTTTTGTATCATCTCCTGTTTGTACCTCATGCTTATTCCTTGGATCTTCTAAATCTGATAGGAGTGCCACATTTCCTGCCACATGATTTGAACAACCTGAATCTATGTAGAAAACATGCTCATCGGATTTACCTTGTGGCATAGCCATGTTCATGATCAATAATGAATCCTCTTTGTTTGAGTCTTTTGTGTAGTTATTGTAGTCTCTCCTTCCTTTGTAACCTCCTTGATAGTTTGAATGATTGTAGTTGTTGTAGTTGCCATGGTAGTTGTTGAACCTTCCTCTTGAGTAGCCATAACTTCCTCTATTGTATCCTCTGCCTCTTTGATTCTTGGAATTCCTAAAGCAATTTTTAGTTGTATGATTAGTTAATCCACAAATAGAACATGAGTTGGAGTCTTGGGATCTCCCCCTGCCTTGTCTACCTCCTCTTCCTCTACCTCTGCCATGTCTTCCTCTACCTGCATAGTTAGCTTGATATGTACCTCCTTCATCTTCCACTTTCTTTGCCTTTCCTTTGTTATCTTTGGACTTGCTTTTATCAGTGTATAAAGCTGAAGATTGATTACCTTTAGAGCTTTCTCCATTTTTGATAAGCTTTGCCTCTTGAGTAAGTAGTTGTCCAATGAGTGTATTGAAATCAGGTACATGCATGTCCATGTACAAATCCATAGCTATGGTGAATGCTTCCCACTTGTCATCTACCTTCAAGCCATTGATGACCTGCCTTACAATTTGCTCTTCATCTATTACCTCTCCAATACTTCCCAACTGATCTGCTATGTCCTTGAGCTTTGTGACAAAATCATTCACATTTTGTTTGGGAGCCTTCTTGAGAGTTGTGAAATCCAGCCATAGTTGATGCTTCCTAGCTTTAGTACTTGAAGAAAAGAAAGCTTCAAGTGCATCCCACACTTCCTGAGATGTCTTACAACTTCTAATGTGAGGCAACAAAAAATCTGAGATAGATTTGAGGAGATAAGACCTTGCAAGTGCATCCTTGGAGCACCATGTGCTCAATCTTTCTTGCTCTTCTTGTGTTGGTTGACTTTTGTTCCTGAAACTTGGCATAACTTCATCTCCAGCCACATAACCATATAAACTTCTACCTTGGAGATAAGTTTTTATTCTTAATGACCAAGCTGAGTAGTTACCTCTGTCCAATTTGTCAATTGATGAAGGAAATCCATCTGCCATGTTGTCCAACCTTGCTCTGATACCACTGTGAAGAGATGGATAGGTATGTGCTTGAAGATGAAGAGGTGTTGCAAAATCCTTGATCTACACCAGCCAAATGAACTCCAAGAGTATATGGTGGGCCCTTTTAGCTTGCCAATGGATGTATTAGACACCCTATGTACCTTGGAAGATCACTCTCAAAAAGATAGATCAAAACAGATAAGTTGGAGTTTGCTCAGAGGTGAAAACTTGCTATTCTTGGTTCATACACCTGTCCAGTGTTTTACATAATTCTCTGAGCACAACAACAATTAGCTTAATTCCTCTTGGGGAAGTCTAGGTAACTTAAAGAGCTAACTTTCTAGAGTAGTCGCATAAAAAATAATGAACCACACACTGAGAATGAGTTTTAACAACTGATGACATTATCCCGATTTTCACGGGCTGCTACAATTTGAGACCAGTGAGCAGAAACATCAACATAACTAAAAATTTAGGAATCCAATGATTATGAAAATTTGTATGGATATACTAGACAGTACGTTGAATCCAAAAAGCTTTAAATCACTGAATTTGGATAAGTAACCACTGAGAAACACCTCTGACAAGATGAGTGAAAAAGTCGGGTACTTGACAGAGAAGTGAAAATGCACAGACACTGTTGACTTCAACTGAACATAACTGAAGATTGAAACATCCAAATGACATGAAAATTTGTGATCATATAGTAGACTTATAGAGCTAACTTTACCAAGTTAAATCACTGAAAACGATGCACCAAGCTCAGAGAAAACATCTCTGCAAGCTGACTGAGAAAAACTGAGAGTAATGGCAATGAGTAGTACACTTCACAAGAACATGGAAAGATGAACTCAAATAATCATGAAAATGAAAGTATATTTCTTGTACAATACAATGACTTACTGATACATATGTGTGCCTTGTAATCACACCTTGATATGGCATAAAGCTCAGCTCTTGGAGGTCTTCACATAGGTCTCTCTAACCACGACTAAAACTGCCATCTATTTATAGTTGAGTTTGGGAGGCTAACTTCTCTCAATCACTCTCCAATCAATCAATGATTGATTTGATTCTCTACCTACCACAAATCACAAATTCGTGGCTCCTCTTTCCATTCTTGATCAAGTGGACTCAACCACTTAAGATTCTCTTACTTTTACATTAAGTAAACTCTTCAAAAGTTACAAGAGGTAGTTCACAAGTGAACTTTACATAGTCTTCATTTTAAAGCTTCTTTTATGACTTTGTGGGACTCAAGCCAATACTTAGGCTTGTCATAGACTTGCTCCAACAAGTTTGACATATGAATGTTCCTATGAACGATTCACACAACATGCGAGGAATTGGACTATGAAACTTTATTCATAGCTTAGCTAGCTCTTGAATGAGATCTATGTACAAGGATTTTAGATCAACATGATCATCCTGAGAGAAATGTGAAATATAGTACCATCTAAATCTACATATTGCCCTTGAAACTTTTCTTCACCTATGATAATAAACTCTTATGATTTGTAAAGTCATAATTGACTTATATATCCACGAATTCTTAAGTGGATCATGACCAATACATTGTTCTTCACTTACTTTATTAGTAATCTAACTATAATACTTTAATTAGGATCCTCTTGAAGTGAATATATGCTCAGTCATGTCTCACATCTTTTGTTCATTGCTTTCTTCATTCTAACTAATCTTTGTCTGCATCAATATTCTCTTTATCTTTGTCCATGCCCTCATAAGCATCAATTTGTGATTGGTCTGCACCAACATCTCCCCCTCAATCACTAATTGTGATTATGCTCTTCTAATTTATTCCTGCCATCTCTTTGAATCTCTATAATTTTGGTCCATCTAGACTCTTGGTTAACATATCTGGCACCTGTTCTTTTTTTGGAGTATATATGACTTCAATTTGTTTATCAAGTACCTTTTCCATCACGAAATGATATTGAATCTCAATATGTTTAGTCTTGGCATTAAAAATAGGGTTATCTTCCAAATAAAGTGAACTTATGTTATCACTATGTATGATTGGAATCCCTTGCTTAATTCCAAGGCTCTTTAACCAATTCTTCATCCATATGACTTCCTTTGCTTCTTCTAACATTCCCTTACACTCAGCTTCTATAGATGGAAAATCAACTGTGTGTTGCTTCTTTGAACACCATGATACTAGCTTATCTCCAATGTCGCATAAGTATCCATGAGTAGTCTATCATATGTACTGCCTACCCAATTTGCATCAAAAAATACTTTGATTCTAGTGTCTGAAGTGAAACCATAGTACAAACCTTCATTAGAAGTTGTTTGATGTATCTTAAACACTCTCTGTGCTACAATCCAATTATTTTTCTTTGGAAAATGCATGAATTGTGACAAGATGCAAATTGCATATGATAGATCTGGTCTTGTCAAGGTAGCATAGATCAGACTACCTACCAAAATTTGATATGTCTTCATGTATTTAAACTCTTTACCTCCATACCTTCTTAGCTTATGATTTACCTCCAATGGGATTGTTGAAATTCTAGGATTCTTCATATTAAGCTTTAGTAGAAGATTCTTCAAATAGCTTTCCTATGTAACATACACTCCATGTTGAGTGTAAATGATCTTCGTGCCTAGGAAGAAGGATAGATTTCCCAAGTCACGTATCTTGAAATCCTTCTTTGTTTGCTTCTTGAGTCTTTGGATTCCTTTGATATCTGTTCCTGTAAGTATAATGTCATCGACATAAATACAAATGTATATGTAGCCATCTTCACTTGCTTTCACTAGCAAGCTACTATCTGCTTTTGATGCTTGATATCCAAGTTCATTTAAGAACTTTACAAACCTATAGTTCCAAGCCCTTGAGGCCTCTTGCAAACCAAAAGCTCTTTTGAGCTTACACACTCAATTTGATTCATTTGGATCTTTGAATCCTTCTGGTTGCTCCATGTATACTTCATCTGAAGTGTATCCATTTAGGAAAGTATTTTTAACATACAGTTGTGATAGCTTCCATCCTTTGCAAGCTGCAATAGCTATCAATTTTCTAATAGTAGACATTTTAGCCATTGGACTATAAGTTTCATCATAATCCACACCTTGTGTCTGAGCATAGCCTTTGACCACTAGTTTAGCTTTATATCTTGACATCTCTCCATCTGCAAATCTTTTTGTCATATACCCACTTGCATCCAATTACCTTCTGATTCCATGGTCTAGGTACCAAGTCCCATGTATCATTCTCAAGTTGAGCATGATGCTCTTCCTTCATTGCTTTTTCCCAATTCTCTTTACCTTTAGCTTCTGCACATGTTAATGGATCTTCATCTATCTTCAACATGTGAGCATAATCCTTGGTTGTGATGTAAGAAGTATCATAGCTATACCTTGTAGGTTGCTTTCTGTCTCTTGAAGAACTTCTTATCTATGCACTCCTTGAAGTCTTTCCTTTATCATCCTTTGGATCAAACCTTGGTCTATCTTCATCTTCAATATGCATTTCATTATTATATTGATACTATAATCCTTTGAAGGACCCCACAAATCTGTATGAATTAACTCAATCTTGTTTGTATGCATAAACCCTTGCTTGTTATATGATTGTTTATGTGCTTTACCTAGCTGACAAGCTTCACACTTGTATGTCATGTGTTGACCTTGAATATTGGGTAGACCTAGCACTGAACCATTCTTTGCCATATCTTTGATACCTCTCTTATTGAAATGTCCTAGTCTTTTATGCCATAGGTCCAATTCAGTCATCTTTTGACTTCCATAAGTAAATAAGGCATGTCCTACATTATCTTGTACCTTGAGAGTAAAGAGTCTTCCTTCCTTTTGACCTGTAAGAATACTCTTATATCCTTGATTTGGATCTTCAACATAAACTCCATCATTAGTGAACCTGACTTCATAACCTTTCTCAACAATTTGTCCTACACTGATTAAATTCTTGGGAATTGGACTTTCCCCTTTAATCTTTTGACTTGATCTTCTTCTCTAGCTCTAATACCACAGATGGAGACCTCCAAATCTCCAATGTAAAGTCTACCTTGGCTTAGGAACACTTCTAAGACAATTATGGACACGAATTTAACCAATTACTTCAGAACTTTTCAAGTCCAAGACTGAAACATACTTCCTTCTTCAAATTTTGAGCTTTTGTTCTTCTTTAATAGTCTATCTAAAGTCTCAAGCTCATGACCTGCAAATGTCATGGATTATGAACTTAAAATTATACAAGAACCTTCATATGATCCTTGTGCAACATTCAGGAAGAAAAAACCTTTTTAACTAATTCTCTAATTAATAA